>BRZM01002606.1:11461-28665 GCA_033238685.1 Lates japonicus | reverse complement strand
TCAGTTGACAGCGTAGATTTGGCTGAAAAAGCTGCGGCGATGTTCGACGGCCGCAGTACCCCGACGACAAAGATATATCACGTTTCAGCCTGAAAGAGCACGACTCGATCAACGATCGAAGCGAAAACTGGGCCTGTGTCGTTGGCGGGTTCATTCTACTGCGACCAGAAATCCGCGCTTGTGGCGGCTCGTTAACACAGTCGTGCGAACCAGCCTTTCCGCCCCAGTCACGTTCACGAACGAGCGACACGCTCGCGCGTCACATCTGTCAGCGTAATCTGGCGACGTTCGATCTGAACAGAGCCCAACAGCCTGACGATCTCAGGTTCCGCAAATCATCGAACACCTCCGGACACAAACAGACAGCAGTTTCCCTTCCTTTGTCTTTCCTCCGCCCTGTTCAAACCATTCAAAGAGGAATCGACACAGTTATCGTCTCCGCTCGACGCCGAAAGATATCGTAGTTAACGAGCGGATACCACTCGACATTCACACCAGCGATTAACCCGCGAGTGAGTATCGCCAGATCACAGTGCCCTTTATCAACCTTCCTTGCGGCCGTCACACCGCGTTACTGCATAAACAGGCGACAACATGACACGGTGAGGCCTCAATCAAACAGATGTCGCAGTGAGCAGCAAAAAAGTCTCAGCCACTTTGGGCACAAGCCTTGATTTAGCAGAGCAGATCATTAAAACACCGCCTTGACCGCGCCGCCCAGCCACCAGCCAGGCTCACGCCGGCTCACCTTCACCAGGGAGCCTGTTCTGTGCCATCCCCAGTAAACAGGCGAGTGATTATTCATCCCTCAATCCCCATTTTCCTGCCGACACAGCCGCAGCGGCCAGCCGGGCCTTGCCCATGTCCGCAGCAACATGCCAGCCAAACAGTTACGCCCATGATTCCCTGCAGCCGACTTGACAACAGCCTGGGTACGCCCCATCGTGCCCAGGGCAGTTCCCCTCCACTCCGAAAGTCTCACGTCCGAACACGGTTGGTTCAAGATTCCAAATCATCTGCAAGTGACGTGAGTGAATGGTTGCCTGTCTCAGCCCCCGTGATGACCGCGACTGTCCAGTGTATCTCAGCCTGTCAGTTGGGGATACCTGCCAAGCCCCATCTTTATGAACGAGTGGCAGACACGTGGTTAGCCACGTCATCATTTCGCACCACCTCTGCCGCGAGTCGGCTCTGGCCTCCAGTGTCAATCAATCTCGCAGCTCGATTGTAAAAGCCGTTTTCCGAGACGCCCAGCGCCATCAAAACCAGAACTTCCGTAGCCTGAATCAATCGAAAGGATTTGGGCAGCTCCTCACAGCGTCACAGATCACGAGACAACGAACATCACCTCATCGGCCGTGTTTGCAGCGCCGTATTCTCGTATTTCCTCAGCCGATCGATATCGAAAGTTTCAACCAACGAACCATCAGTCGAAATCAGTCAACCCGATTACCGGAACCAAGAACCTTCATCCACGCCCCACGCCACGCACAACCAAGACCACCATCGACGGATAATGCAGCCGCGTCTGAACAGTCTCGATGGATCAGCGTCCTGCGGTTCAGGAGTGGTCGATCACTGGTCGACCTAATAGCTCATTATCAGGGTTGCAGAGGACGAGTAAACATTTCAGCAGATACCTATTATCGTTGTCTGAGTCACTGGCATTAGGCGCTGTAATATCAGCAAAGAATTCCGTAAAGAGATGTCCGCAGACTGGGACCTCAGGTGGCCGCGCCGGCAGTGTTTCGCTAGCTCACTAAGAACGTTCATCACTGTAGTCGATGATGTTAAAACAGCCGAAGAAGAGCTGTGGTCATAGCGGAGATAACTGGTTTAGTGTTCAGGTGTTGAGTGTCCCTCGCCAAAAACCCTCCTCAATATACCCCATTTGGAGTAGTTGGTTCCTGTGTCTTCGTGAAATTTCTGATACCGGAGGGTTTTTTAGCATGAGGACACTCCAAACCGGAGCACTTTTCAAACCAGTTTATCTCCATATTAGCTACCACAGCTGCTATTTTATTATTTTTAAAGCATCATCACATTTTTACAGTATCTGTGACGCTCTTAAGTGAATTTTGAAACATCAAGCAGCATATTTTGAGTCCTCAACAGTCTGCGGACATCTCTTTACAGGTTGTTCTTTGCTAAATGTTTTACCTGTACAGTGCCAGTGTCCTCAAACCGATGGCGGCGTCATTAATCTGCCAAGTGACTCAGCACCTCTGTCATTCCTCTCTGGCCCTCTGATAATGGGCTTCTATTAGGTCGACCAAAGTGTAATCGGCCACACTCACAGACCACTAGGATTGCTTTGATCCCATCAGGGCCCTGTTCTGGGCACAGCACACACATTTGTCTCCCACATCAGTGAGAATATAGGTCGCTAGTTTATGCATGCTGTGAGATGGCATGGATAAGAAAAGTTCTTAGTTTCCAGTATGTCTGGAGTTGACTGTGACCTATAACACAATGGATTTCGTTGGGATTGTGTCTGACTTTTCAATATCAGTCCAACATAGGGAAATACAGGAAATACAGCTTGCTATAAACACACAGCCAGTGAGAAGAGTGATATTCATTTATCCTCATGTGGTCTGTAGCTTAGCCTGACTGTAGAAATCTGAATTGCTGCCCAAATCAAATAGTTTTTCAGTGATTCAAATACAGAAGTTCTGGTTTTGTGCTCACTGACAGCTGTTTCCTCAGTAAGAAAAACAACTTTTCTAATCAGAGCTTTGCAGGATTGGAGGTGTTATTTTCTAGAGCCAGAGCCAGAAGAATGCCAACAGAAGTGGTCACAAAATGGTGGCATGGGTCAACAACCCACACATTATCTATACCACTCATTCTTAAGGGTCACAGGGCGGCTGGAGCCTATCCCAGCTGACATTGGGTGAGAGGCAGGATACACTCTGGACAGATCACTAGTCTATCACAGGGCTGACATAAAGAGACAAACAACCATTCACACTCACATTCACACCTACAGGTAATTTAGAGTCACCAATTAACCTGTGTTTGGACTGTGGGAGGAAGCCGGAGTACCTGGAGAGAACCCACACAGGCACATTAAGAACATGCAAACTCCCTGTTGTAAATCAACTTACAGAAATCATAAATAACTCTTTAACTGGCATATTTCTTCTACAGACATGACAAAATTCTGTCTTAACAACCGCTACAGCAACTTCTATGTCAACAGAAAATGAGATTGGGGGATGGATAAGTCACTCACTACTAACACTGGGGACAAAGCAGAACAAACCTTCCCTCTGAACAGAAAATGACCAACGTGAACACAATGTCATGACAACAAATGCAGCACGGTCAAAACTGATTGGTGTTTTAACTAATCTGCTCTACTAAATAAAGGCTTTTAATACCTTTAAAATTGGCTGAGGAACTTTTTTTTTGCTGCTCCTTTGCGACATCTGTTTGGTTGAAATTTATCTTCACAGGTGTCATGATGTTTGTCATACCTGAAGTTACTTTGTACAGTAACACTAATTATGTAACAACCACCTAAAGGGAAGGAGTTACATTAAAGGGCACCACTGTGTCTAACATTTTCCTCCATAAGTTTAATCACTAAGTGTGAATGTCAAATGAAAGTATCCGCTCATTAAACTACAGTGTCTTTCAAGCATCAGGCAGAGAATTGTGCTGTGTCCCGATTCTCTTTAGATGTAGATTTAGAGAGCAAAGACTGAGAGGAGAAAGATAAAGGAAGGGAAACCTTGTCTAACATGTCCGAAGGCTATGATTGTTCAGTAGTTTGCTAGGACACCAAGGGTCATCAAAGACACAACATTTTGACTCTGTTTCAGATCGAACATGTAGATTCCATTACACTAATGAATGTACAGCCTTGAGCGTGTGTCATGATTCAATGACAATGAACTAGAAGGCATCGGAAAGGCACTGGACTGACCTTCTTCACTTTGACTGTATTGTAAAGCCACCTAAAACCATGGTTCTGGGTCTGAAGTAGAATGAACCCATAGCATTTTAATTTGGTTTTCCATTTCGATCATTGGTCAAGTCATTATAGACTTTCAAGGTTTGAAAACGTGATATATAACATCTCCATCAGGAGAATTACTGCCTGACAAAATCAGTTGTCCACTTACTAGCTTTTTCAGCCAAATCTTACACTGTGGGATAATGTGAGCAGCACATTAGTGAAGCTGAAGCAGCAGCTTCAGTGCTCCTTCTGTGCCTAACACAGGATGTGTTCGGCCACAGTATTGCATGAAGGTCACGCACGTTTTCACAGTGCTCAGAGCCCAGTACATAATCACTGTGGCTGTATACGGAACTAGAATCCAAGTCACTGGACTTGAAGCAAAAAATAAGATTCAAGCTGCTTTTACTTGGTCGTCATCAGCACAGAGGTACGGCTCATGTGACCTGAGACTGTACAGTACATCTAGACGTAAGGTTGCATTAAAGTACCACAGACCCCACGGACCCGTCCAACCTGCACACAACATTCACACTTAATGTGCATCAACAATTCACAATCACTCATGACTGCAGTTTAATTTTATTACTGCTGTGGAACCAAACAGAAGTCATATAATCATTATAAGACCATAGTGAAGCATATATACACAGATCAAACCCAGTAACTGGATTTAATGTTGTGGCTGATCTATCTACACAATACAGAAATTGCATCACCAAAGGTACAGGCCAGCTTGCTGTAGGCCAATATCTATCTCTCTCACATAATGCAGGCATGTGCGCACACAGACACACACTCACACACACTCACACACACTCTAATTTGTAAATTGGTACCTGCTGGATGATTTTGGCTTTAGTGCATCATGTTCCACCCACTATGTTATAAATATGCCAAAAATACTATTCATAACTATCTGGAATTGTGCATGATACTGTCTGTTTGGGACTGTCATTATTTGTTTGATAAATTTGCTAATATTGTTGAGCTGGTTAGCTAACTACCTACCCCTAGCCCACCAAGCAGGTGTCTGCCGATGTCGCCGTTTCACTTGCTGCCCTCCAGCTGCAGCAGGGTAGCGACCCAAGGGGTGTCTGCATCTCTGTGAAAACTGGCCCAGCTGTTACTGCAGCTGAAGGGTTTTCAGTCATCTTGACCTTGAGGCTTGCAAGCTTTGGAGTATCCTGTCAGTTTGGGGATTTTTCTTAATAGCTGTGACTGCCACTGCACTTTCTCCCTTTGATTTTTGCGGTTTTAGCTCCACTTTCATATTTCTTTTCAGACATTTTTGCAAACCCACCTGCGGCTGATTTGAACTCGAGCCAGGAATTGATAAACAGCAACTCATTCATTGGACAATAAAGACAGACAAGTCATATCTGTGATTAACATTCAGTGATATTTAGCCTGCCAATCACAGCAGCTTATTTTTTTAGGAGCACGTACCACACTAAGTCAAGCATGATTTTTATTTCACCCTCTGAATTTTGTTTTATCTCTTTCTCCCAAGCCTCGTACGCCCTTAATGTTGTTGAGCCCCAGGGCTTGAGTCCTGGTAAGCCTGTGTGCTAAAACGGTGGTGTCTACATGTTACACATGATTAAGGAATAATTTTTCATATGAATTGCTCCTAATCTGAGCAACTCCTCTGTTTAACATTAATTGGCTCATTAAATCGCTGCCAGCAGGCTGACACCAGTGTGAGATTAATAAGCTCCATCTCTGTGATGTGGACAAATTTTCACAGCTTCAGTGGAGCTACACTGTGGCTGTCACTGAGGGTTGTAAGCTGGATGAGGAATTCAGGGGGGAACGCCTTTAAATTAAACAAACTTTTAAGAACACTCATCTGAAAATGAATGTGAGGTAGAAGCACTGAAAGTGTGAGGTCAGGGAAATATTGTTCTTTTCCTCAAATGAATCACTGGTCTGTGCTAAAAATAGCTAGTGGAGCGAGCACATCAGTCTGCAAGGAAGCCAGATTAAGTGCATTAATTCATCAACAGTCACACAAGTACCACTGATTGCTTTTGTTTCCTCCCCCTGAAAATTACTAAAAGCCCATAACAGTGAGTAGGACCACTGTATTATTTTACAGGGCAGCACAACACAAGCGAGAGGTTGAGACAGAATAATGTTTCACTGTCTTTGTTAAACTGTCACTCTCGCATGAACTGAACCTCCCTCTCTGATACACACCAACGTCTTTTAAATTTCATCCCCCCAGTTAATAACATAGGCTTTGCCTCACAGAAGTGTGGTCTCCAGCTAAGATAATGCAACACCTTTTCATACATTTTAGGGGATGCCGGTGATTTAGTGTTGGATTTACATAAAGCTGGGGGATGAAATATTCTGGCTTTAAGTCCCTATGGACCAAGCTCCAAAACACAGGGTCCTACATTTCCAACAGTACTGCTAACAGCATATTTTATTAGACCGTCTTCAATCTTCATGTTCCTACATTATACTGCAGGCATTCCTATAAAAAAGGCCCAATTTAAGAGAACCCCTACTGACATCATTAGGATTTTGTTTTCTTAGACTTAACAGAGCTCTGCCAGAGCAAAAGATGATACTATACAACTATTTTCACAGGCTGAATGTAGTCTTTATGATTAGTATATCACCTGTATTATGTAAAATTGGTGCAGTGTCTTTTTAAACTGTCATGTGACACAACACTAAAATCAAGAGCTGTTCCTAGCAAACTGTATTAGAAACTCCCAGCAGTCCCCCACTAAGGCTACAAACAACAATTCAATAACACATTACTAGTCAGCTGCTTTTTGTTCATCAGAATGAACAATGGTCACCTGACACAACCCAGCTTGATTATCAGTGGCCAAACGAGAATGTATTATGTTTGGACAGACAATAAATGTTACTGTACATTGTTCTGAGTGGAACTATGTTGGTAATAACCATCACATAATTACAGTTGTGCCTATAACCTGTTTACAGTCTGTTTATCAGATTACATTTGCATATTTCATAATGGAGGCTAAGTGCTATTTACGACTATTCACCTTCCAGTGCACTAATGATAACTCATAACCATAACCCATATATTTACCATTACCATTCATATTAACTGCTGTTGAGCTTTAAAAACTAACTATGACAAATCATGATTACTGTAAATTGAAGGACAAAGAATTAGCAAATGTTAGGATGCCAACAAACCAAACTAAGAGGAAATATGTTGAACATTATACCAGCTAAACATCATGATGTTAGCATCACAACAACTACCATACATACTAATTTTCATCATATTTTGTGACACAGTGGAAACAAAAACAAACTTTGGACCTCAACTTTCGCTGTCTCAATTTGGCTTTTGTCACAGTGCAATATCAAGCCTCACAGAGATGCCAGTGTAGTATGGATGCAGATTTTATCTCCCATCTAAGATCCATTTTCTTCATGGTGTTTTCCCAGAGTTCCCAATTATAGAAGTACTGAGAACACTTAATAATAACAGTGGAAAGGAAAATTTTGTGAATTAGTAAAACATAAGCTTTTCAAGTAAGAGACGGTCTCTATATGGTTATAGCTAGCTGTAGAAAGATGCATTGTAGGTATAGTTCTTCAGGAGGCTAAGAGATGAAGGTCAAGGTCACACCTCAAACACTACCACATACATTAAACTTTAAGACATGTTATGGTTGTGGTTGTAAGCTAAAGATGCTGTCTACAGTCATCATCAACCAATGTTGATTTGATTAGCGTGAGAAAGCTTTGTCAGGTTTGTAATCACCTTAAACATGAATATTCAGTAAATTAGCAAAATTTATAAGCTCTAGATTTGTGTATTTAAGATCTTACAGATAATACTAGAAACTTAAGATGAGTTAAATCAGAAATAGTTTTATGACTTAGTGGCATGGTTGTACAGTACTCCAGCACACCCTAATACGTATGCTGAGCTGTAAATGTTGGGGATTAACAGCTATTTTCGTTCTCCTGGTGAGCCTCAGTCTTGCAGGTGCCCATGTCAGCTTTAATGCTAAGCTGTGATGGGGCCTCACCTACTAAAGCTGAAGCTGAAGGTATTTTAGTGTGTGTGTGTGCCTTCTTTCTGGCTCTACTACAATTTGCTTTCTGGTAGTGCTGCGATATTTTTATGTTCACATGACCCAGTGTCACCTCTCTGCTTTAACACAGGTTATCATAGAGTTGTGTACTTTACAGACATAGCTCTCATTCATCTGGTACCATGTCCCACTCAGGTTGATTAGCCTGTCTTGTTCACTCAGAGGTTTTTTCATTGGTACACTTTAATCTGTTTTGATCCAGGTCTGTCTTGTTTGCGCCGACTGGTGAAATCACTGCCTAGCTAGGAATTGTTTTGTATATTCAAATGAATTAGAAACAGCTTTTGTATAATTATCTCTTTTTGGGCAGCTGGCCCGTGACAGCGCTGCTTCTTATGAGTCTCGCTTTCATTTTTGAGACAACAGATGGTGATATTCTTGGACATGATGCCTTCATAAATACTTTGAAAACTGTGGTTGTTAGCAAGTGAAAATGGGTTGGAGAATAAACTTTACTTTTGTAAAATCAGCAGTGTTAATTCAATGCCTATTGAGTTAAATTCAACACTTTAAGAAAGTGTATGTTGGTTACTATAGGTTAAAACTACACTTTTAGAAAATGTTAAATACTTCACACTATGACAGAGTTGCAGCAGCTCTCTCAATAGTTAAAATTTTACACTAGTCAACACAGGTGAGTGTAGAATTTATACAACACTGTGTGTAGTGTCAAAAGTTAATACTATCCATATATTCTTTTTTATCACTGTACAGAGTTACTGCCATGTTAACACTGTGGGGATGAAATTGAACTCAATATTTAACTCTTTGTAGGGTTGGTCTGTATTTTAAGTTGATCTGTCCATCCGTCCATTATCTATACTGCTTATCTGTTAATGGTCACGGTAAGGCTGGAGCCTATCCCAGCTGTCTGTTAAGTGAGGCGGGTACCTGTACAGATCATGATCCATCACCCAGGGCCAACATATAGAGACACATGCAACATACAGGAAACTCCTCACAGAAAAGCCAGAACAAAGACCTTTGGTTTTGGGCTTGGTGGGCATTTTTCACTGTTTCAACCACGGCTTTCCCCCAGTTAAAATACACTCCCGTTGGTTGTTTGTACAAGCAGCTCAATACTATCTAGAATTACGTTTCATTGTTGGGTGACCTCTAGTGGCTGTAGTAATTATGACGGGAGCAAAGGAAGAAGTTAGGTGACGTACTAGAGTGACAAAGTCCGCATTAGGAGGAAGTTGGAGTGGATGGATGAGTTGACAAGACACACGGAGGCCACTGTTTATTTCCCATGTGATCCATAACGTCCCTCAACCTTAACCACAAGTTGATTATGATAACCATGATAATGAAGGACCTCTAACCTTAAGGAAGTAATTATTTTAACCCAAACCTAACCTAATCAAGTACTGTAGGCTTGGTGCTTAAAGCTAACCAAACCATAACTGTTCAACAACCATAACTGTATGTTGATTATTCTCACCAGTGGCAATTAAGATCTGGTATACCTGCTGCTGGTACGCTGCTATGGGTCGAATTTGTGGGTAGGTACAGATGACTTAAATGGTCTTTTATGTTGGAGGTTGTTTAGGTTTGTTGCAATGACCAAATGATTACAACTGATTGAGAAAGCAGAAGTAAAAGTAAAATGAAAATAAATTGTTAAGTAGTTGCTTGCTAACAGCACGCATGAGTGAACATCCATTCCCTGCAACACAGTACCTACGTTACACCTGGAAATTAGTGCAATTTCTCAAATAACTTTGTACCCGAAACAAAAGAGAAACAAACATAAATGACTGTATTGCTATTGAACTTTTGGAGATCATGGCTTATGCAACAATGTGCACATGAAAATGGTGTGTTCAGGGATTGGTTTCACTAAGAAAGACTTTGACTATAGCTTAAATGTATCTAATAGTCAGACTTCAGATAGATGGCTCAGTTCAAGTGTTTTTTCAAACTAAAAAACATGACTAATGGAGCAGTTGCTTCAAACTGTTTACCTCTGTTCAGTCTTGCAGACTACAGTTTGTAACTGTTGAATTCATTCAGAGGGCAGAGGACATTTTACTGGGAAAATTCATTGAAGAGTATGCAATACAAAAAACGTACAGCAGCATAAAATCCCAGCACAGTGTAGACCTATCTGGTAGCTGAGCTGCTGTGGCCTCGTAATGTGGCAGGAATAAGTACTTTTGTTCACTCAGGCTCAGGATAGTTTCCACGGACAAAACTGAGAGACATGTCCTTGCTGCTGTATATTTCCAACAGGTTACTGCACTCTCTATAAACTCTTTTCCTGCTCATTACTAGCTCCAGAACATTGCTAGCAAAGCACACATTATGAACCAGGTTTTCTTCTTTTCTGTTTGGTGCCACAGACTGTTACCATGGAAACTTGCCTGTTAATTCAAGGGCAGGGCAGCTTACTTTTTAGGCTTCCTACTAACTTGCACTAGATTAATATACATTACACATCACATCACATTATACATACACTACACATCAGTCTAAAATATGTTTGTTAAACCGACACCTGCTCATGCTGCATGTAGATGGTACATGGTAGAGGAATTTAATCTGTGTATTATTCACATCTGTGACACTCAGTCTAGTGTCTCCCTGAGAATTGTTGGGGCTCTGTAAATAAGATTACAAAGAGTGCAGTCTAGACCTGCTCTATATGAAAAGTGCCCTGAGATAACCTCTGCTGTGAATTTGTGCTATATGAATAAAATTGACTTGAGTCCTCAGCTGTGGCAATAACTTCAGGTAATATTGCTGATTACAAATAATATATACCTGTCCTAAATGTATGGTAAGAAAATATACTGTAGATGCACTATATTTGGTAATTACTTTATGATCCGCTATAAAGTGGCTTTACTTGCTCTGGGTTTACAGTGTTGATAAATAACATATGGAGAGTGAGTTCCTGGTTTGACATGCGTAAAGATATGTTATGCACATCTTGTACATAGACAGTGTGGAGCCTCTTTTCCTATCTGGGGACAAAGGACGAAATAGAAGAGTCCTTAATGTTCACAGCCACTGTCCCATAAGAAAGACTGGACAGACTATCTGTTGCATTTGGGTGCAAAGTGACCTTCGCCATGTCTGGAGTGGTGATACAGGAGGGTAGAACTGACAGTGAATGTAAATCACGTACCCCTTTAGCTGATTAGAGTGCCATATGCAGTCCAACAGGAAAAAATATGGAGGACCACCCAAGTCCTAGGGTGCAAAAGGTGCCACAAATAATACATCTGCCTACCAAGAACAGATCTTCAGAAAGAATGACAGGTTTATGTGCTGATTTTTAATGGCGTGTGTCCTTCGTAAAGAGAGCAAGCACAGACTGCACTCCGAGTGACTAGCCATCATAACCAATATGACAAACGGAGGTTGCAGCTGGGAATACCAAATGGTAGAAAAGGACAGGCTTTTATCACAGACATACTGCAGGAATGTGAGGAAGTAAACGATGGCAGCAGAGTGTTTGGATGGGTGTACTGTATGTGTGCAGCTTGTACCCATCTCCAAAAACTTCCTTGTACATAAAGGCCCCAGGGAAATTAGAGTGATTAGAGAGAAGCTACGAGGTGGCTTTTTGCAGTGTAAGCTGGGGGAGATGTGTGAATAGTCGCTTTCTCTGAGATGAGGGGGTTCTCGTGAATCTGGCTGCATTGAGGCAGTTATTTAGTCTAACTCTTCACCATGAAATGTAATTCTGTGAGTGATAAAAAGGCAGCTTTTTTTCTTGCATTCACGATTAATTGTAGAGACAGTACACTAAAGACTAGAACCAATATGTGTAATACTGCTGCTGCTCTTTGTGTATCTGCCTCAAAGTTGCACATTTTAAACAAGAGCCCTACAACAAGGGCTCTTTAACCATGACCCAGGAGGTCCCTGCAAAATGAAGAATAGTCATTGTCTCCACTTGAATGTCTCCAGTCACTGCAGAAAACACACTTCTGGAGTAAATCATATCTTACACAAAGTATATTCTCAGATTCACAATGCTTGGAATAAAATTCTCTAACAGCTCAGTGAAGGTTTATTTGTTCTTTGCATTGTATCTGTACAGTTACATCTGTGGCGTTGAGTTGGCATTGCACATTATTCATTTGGTTCAGAAAGCTCAAACATTTAGTATTTGTACAAAGGCAAACCATAAATCTTGTGGTTTCAGATCTTAAGATTCTTTTAATTACTTGTACTGAGATATACTTTTAATAATTATACATTCTATTTAGGATACAGCTGTATTGGATGGATGGTGGAAAGTAACTAAGTACATTTACTCAACTACTGTTCTTGAGTAAAATTTAGAGGTATAGTACTTCACTCAAATATTTCCATTTTATGCCACCTCTTTTCCCTTGCAATTCAGAGCCAAATATTGGACCTTTTACTCTGCCACATCCATCTGATGCACATTTACATAAAAGACACTATGATAAGCTTATAAAATACAACACATTGCTAAAGATTAAACCAGTGATTTCCATCCACTTCTTTCATTTTAGATGTCTATGAGTTGTAAGCAGTGCCACTGAAAAGATCCTTCCTCTATAAACCTGTCAAATGATTTCATTTAGATAACTGTTTGAAGACCCAGACATAAAAAAATATCAATATTTGACCGACCAACAAAGATTGAACAAACACGGTTTGTGAGCAGAAAAATTAATTCTATTTCTTACCTCCATTGTTCATATTAAATATTGTATTATTAAATAATGAGACTGTGTTTATGAGGATAAAACCACAGGGTTCACAGTCACCGAGTGTTACATATTCAAAGGTTGGGTATTCATGCACAACTATTTCCAATAAGTGATCTTTGGTTCCTGCTATTGATTATGTTTTCCCAAGGCATGGTTCAACTAATTGACAGCTTAACTGAAATTTTGGTAAAACTGAACAAAACAGCAGTACGTGTCTTTTACGTACATTAACTTCAGGGTGTGAGACTTTACTGCATGTCACGGCACATGTGTTTGAGAGGATCTTGAGAGGCAGGGCGTCCCAAGATGATGGCGTTCTAATAGCCCATGTACATCAAAACTTCTGAAAACATTCAACAAAATTTTGCATGAAAAATTTGAACATGACAAAAGTGTGTACAAGTTGTCCCAAGTTGCAGTATTTGGAACAAAGGTGTACCCCATCTGACTGGATCTTCTTAATCTGGTCTGGACAAAACATGGTGCATTGAAAAACACCAAGGATGAAAAGCACATAAAGCAAGTCCCAAATTCAAGGCAATGTTGATTGTTTTCTTTGACATTAAGGTATGATTTTTTGGGGCATGTGGGTTTCAGAGGTCGCGTTGAATCAACAACAATATTACAAACAGGTTCTAGAAAATGAGAAAAGTGGAAGACCACAGTTGGAAAAATGGTTTCATTCTTCATCAAGACGTCTTGGCTCACACTGTGCTCTTGGTAAAGCGGTTTCTGGCCCAAAACAAATCCGGCGGCTTAGTCACCTCATACTGATCCCAGCACTAGTGTGGTTTTAACAGATCAAATCTGTGCTCAAAGAACGAGGTCTGTCAGAAGTTAAGAAAAAGAGCGACGAAGTTCTGAGACAGCTGCAGAGGACCTGCCACTGGCACGGTCGGGAAGGGAGGGTGATCAAGCGCTGTTTTGAACCAGCTGCGCAGGCTTTGGTGACTGCTGTCTTGATGAAGAGATAATTTCATTTCAACGCTCGGGCTTTCTGCGAACCTGGGGGCTGTTTGTGTGTGATTCATGGGCCAATGCCTGGCAAGCTCATACCCGCAATAATCGAGAAAACAATCGGCGTGCTGGTGAACTGCTGTTGTGCTCTTCGCCGTGTTTTCAATAGCAACACTGTTTTCTCCGGGGCTCGTATTGAAAGATCAGGGAATTTCATCGCATCTTCTTCAGGCTAAATGTCTCCGCAGAACGTTTAGCTTTGGGACAACTTCAATTTTCGTGCCAGGCTGGGCCGGTCTTTTCGAAGTTTTTTGATGTACGTGAGCGCACGTGCGGACGTCTGCTCTGCTCAGGGTCATAAGACACGTGACCAGCTCGTGTTGTGTTCCCGCCCGCCTCGGCCAGCTGCGGCCATTTGCTGTTCCGTTCATAATAACGTTGCTCCAACTGGCTGTCGTTACCGATAACGCCAACAACATGCGCTTCAATCGATGATGGTGTCGCAACCGGCGGTTGTGCGTAATTGACGCTGTATGTGACGCTCGGTGTGAGGGCTGGGACTGTCGCGCGGTGCCGTGTTGTGGCCATGCATAGTGCAATCTGTATGAGCCAATGGAGTAAAGAGATAGGCGCAATTTTCTGCTAAAACGCTTTGTTCATCATCACTGTCGACCGCCGGACTGTTTTATGTACGGTGTTCAACAGTTATCTAAATAATCATTTGACGGAATTTGAAAGGAGGATGTTTCAGTGACTGCTGACTCATGAACATCTAAAGATGAAGGAGATGATCACTGGTTTGACTGGCGACGGTGTTGTGTTTATGAGCCGTCAAGCGGTGTGATGTTTGTGGTGTTGACGTCGGTGGTTGGCGGGTGAGGTCAATGACACGGTGCGAGAAGGGGTGACCATAAAATGAATGTTTGATTGATGCTGCCTCTGGGTTGCTCAGAACAGTGATTGATGGTAATGGCCGGTTGCTTTCACCATCATCCAGCCACGGCTATTGTCTGATAGAATGTGGTGGTATGTCTCGATGCAAAGTATCGGTATGAACGACGGGCCTGATGAACAGACACCGCAGACATCGGTTTGCGCTGACACTGATGCTGATGTTTGAGGCTCTGATCGAGTGAATGATGCGGTAGCTCGCAACTGACCGGATACAATGCCGAGAGCAAATGAGCCTCGCTGAGCTGTTGAAAGACACATTCAGCGTGTGGTCTCTGAGGCGGTAATGAATGTGATTTACTCGAAGTGTTTTCACCCGGTGACGGAAGACATTCAGTGGTAATGTTCTTCGTTTTGCGGACCTGAATGGTGAGCGCGGGCATGAACTCTTCATTTAAAATAGCGCGACACCAGACGGTGCGCAAGGCAGCAATGTGCATGGTGGTTCTGAACAACGGTGTGCTGTCTACGGTGTCGTGATGCGAAAAAACTGCGCTATCGCTCGCAGAATTACATTTCGTGGTGAAGTTGAACTGATAACTGCTCAATACGTAATTCGAGAACCCCGTCTCGGGCGACAATCTCCCGGCTTACGCACTGGCCTCCGCGCTCCTGGAGATATGCGGAGGATTGCGGATGAGTGGACTGCACGCGGCTACGCCGTCAACGCTCTTCTTCCATCAGACTGGCTGCTGCGTTCGCACGGTATGTCTTCGGTAAACTCGCTACACCATTGACGCTGCATTTTCGCTGTTATGATGGCTGGTCACTCGAATACGAAGGACACGCATACGTCGCTCGGCACGCCAAACTTGTCTCGTTCTTCTGGACTCTGTTATTGACGAATATGACTTCGTGGCGCCTTTACTGGTCCTCCTATTTCTGACGGAGCACGTAACTGTCATGCGTGATGCCCATTCTTGGCTCGGTTCTACCTGTGCCGCGTGACGGTCGCACGCACCAAATAACGGCGAACTGGTGTCGATCTTTCTGTCGGACGATGACTGTGGGCGTGGGGCTTCTGTTCGTCGCCCCGGGCTGAAGGCTCACCTGTACAGATATTGCGCCTGTGTTTACGCATCCAAGCAAGGGCTCGCCGCTGTTATCGGCGCACAACAAACGGTAAACCATGGATCTCATCGGTGCCAGGCGGGCCATCTGTGCCATTGAAACGGTGCTATATTACACTCTGTTAGCAACGCGAATTGACACAAATGCTCAATCGGCAACAACCTGAGATGTGCACAGCGGACCGCCAGCGCAAATTCGGCAATCGCTTTTCGTAGGCTGGAATACAGAACTGCGCTGCTAACAATCTTGACAAACCGGGGAGACTGCCATTGATGTCACAAGATATTGAACTCTTACGGGTCGTCCTCTACCATGTTAACATGCGGCGCATGGTGATCGGACTGGCTAAACGCCAGCCAGTGTGCGCTAATGTGTGTATGTGTAATCTGATTATGAGATTATTGAGGCACCTGAAAATGTGCCCACTGGTCGGGCAGGCTGTGGTCGTGACAGGCTGAAGAGGCTCGGTTCCATGTTGATGGCACAGCAGCGTGCCAGACTGATGAGCAGGGAAGGACGCCAGGAGATAGCGACGTTGAGCTGGCGTAAAGTTCTCCGGTTTGATCGATGAGCCGCAATTGACAGTCACTGCCGTTAAGACACGGCAAGCTGCCAGATGGTCTGCACTGTGCGGACACGTAACGCTGTTCGTTTTGTGTGCGCTCGATGAATTTTTCCCGTGCGTGATCTCTGCTGAACTGGTGGGTTACAGCTGTGATGTACAGACGAACGAAGATAGCGGACTGACGCTTTCGCTTTCCGTTGATCGTTTTGGTTGAAAAACGGTGACCGTCTGATCTGTTTCAGCCAGACCGTTTGGCTATGGTCAAGGTCTTCTTGGTGAAACCAGTCCTGAACGCACCATTTCGTGCACGACTGCATAGTATGATCTCAAGTTCAGCGTTTGGTATCGTTTCGAACCTGTGACGGTCTTTCAGACGTGCGAGATGGATGTTCGCTCGTGCGTTATGAGCGACGCGGCGAGACGTTTTTCGTTTGCACAGCTGGCACTGCTCAATCGTTCGGTCGTTGCCGACAGACGCAGGCGACGCTCGACGTAAGTTAAATGTATTGCTGCAGGTCGACCGACCGGCGGCAGATATGCCAGATGTGTTAACCGCTTTCAGGTGGGAATCGACGGCGGTTGGTCGGTTAGCGGACTGGTTGGCACAACGCCAGGCCTGATGCTGATGGGACGGGTTTGGGTTAAAACAATTGCTCGCGGAATGAAGATCGCTCGTGATTATCGCCAATCGGCAATGATTGGGTGGGGACCATGGATGCGTGAGGAATGCGGCACTCCGTGTGTCTTAATCGCTTCGTCCGCCAGCTTTCTCTGTGCGGACTTTGTCGCTGGCTCAAATACTAACTATTTCGCTCCGTCATGACCACTACGGCCTGAAGATCTTAACAATGTTCGTGATTATGATGTTCAGCATGCAAGCAAACAATATGTTT
>BRZM01002601.1:34174-61682 GCA_033238685.1 Lates japonicus | reverse complement strand
GTTCGGTGAGCAGATGAGCCAGCTAGCCCAGCAGATACAACGGCTTCTTCCAGTGTCTCCGCCCCGCAACCCAGCACCAGCCGATGTCCCTACAACTCCTACACCACCTCCATCTGGGTTCGTCTCCTTGACTCCGCCGGAGTGGTTCTCTGGCGACTCGGGCGATTGCCGCCCGTTTCTGACTCAGTGTGGGTTACATTTCGAGCTCCAGCCAGCCTGCTTCCCCACGGACCGGGCCAAGGTGGCCTACATCATCTCCCGACTCTCCGGCCAGGCTGAAGCCTGGGCCACAGTGGAGTGGGCGAGCCACTCCACCATCTGCAACTCACTCTAGGCCTTCTCCGACACGTTGGTCCAGATCTTCCAGCAGACCCGGCCGGGGAGGGAGGCAGCCCGGTCCCTGATAGAACTAAGACAGGGGGGGCGTAGGGCGGCGGACTACGCCATAGAGTTTAGAACACTGGCCACAGACAGTGAGTGGAATCCAGCCGCTTTATTCGATGCCTTTATTCATGGTCTTTCAGAGCAGCTAAAGGACCAGCTTGCTCCCTTGGAGCTACCCCCAACCCTCGAGGAGCTTATAGCTCTTACTATTAAGATTGACAATAGACTCTATGACAGAGAGATGGAGCGGCTCAGAGCCACTCCCGCAGTCCCTCGGCAGAGGACTAAACCCAGGGACCCTTCTGCCACTCACATATCCTCTTCCTTCTCCCACAGGATGCGGTCGGGTGAGTGTCTCTACTGTGGTCAGAGGGATCACCTTGTAAGGGAGTGTCAGTTGCGCCCAAACGCCTCCGCTCGTCAATAACCGTGGGCAATTTGACGAGCGGGGAACCGGTGCCCACTCCTTCTCGTCCCTGCCTCACCCTTGAGGCAGTAGTTTGTTCTAAGGGGGAATCTTTCCCAGTGTTGGCTCTGGTAGATTCATGGGCTGAGCAAAATTTACTAGATGCTGAGCTGGCCAGGCAGGCAGGCATCCAGCTCGAGTCACTTCCCCAGCCCATTCCGGTCACATCCCTTAATGGTCGCCTCGTCTCCACTGTTAACTTTCGTTCTGAGCCCATACACCTTATTACCTCGGGAAACCATCACGAGCACTCTCGGTTTTTCATCTTTTCTTCGCCCCACAACCCTGTAGTTCTTGGTCACCTTTGGTTAATTCAGCATAACCCCGTCATCGATTGGCCCTCCAGTCGGATCACCGGCTGTCACGCCACCTGCCTGCGCTCAGCTCAGGTCCCCTCAGGTGACTCTTCTGGCTCCATGGAGGCGCCGCCCTCACCCGACCTATCCAAAGTTCCCTCAGAATATCACGACCTAGCTGCAGTTTTCAGTAAGACCGGAGCTCTTTCATTGCCACCCCATCGACCCTATGACTGCGCCATCGACCTCCTGCCTGGGGCCACTTTGCCCAAGGCCAGGCTGTATAGCCTGGCCAGGCCGGAACGGGAGGCGATGGAGCAGTACATCTCTGACTCCCTGAGCTCCGGCATCATTCGGCCCTCGTCCTCGCCTGTGGGTTCTGTTTTTTTTTTTTGTTGGTAAGAAGGACGGCACCCTCCGTCCCTGCATTGACTATCGTAGGTTAAATGACATTACTGTCAAAGACAAATATCCGTTACCACTCATGAATTCAGCCTTTGAAGCACTGCAGGGGGCCCGGGTCTTTACCAAACTAGACCTCAGAAATGCCTACCATTTAGTCCGCATTCGTGCCGGGGACGAATGGAAGACTGCATTTAACACTCCTCTGGGGCATTTTGAATATCTGGTCATGCCCTTTGGCCTAACTAACGCCCCTGCAGTGTTTCAGAGGCTGATAAATGACGTGTTACGTGACTTCTTGCACCGATTTGTGTTTGTGTATCTGGACGATATCTTGGTGTTTTCTCGGAGCATCGGCGGCATGTTCGGTTGGTGCTCCAACGGCTGCTGGAGAACAGGTTATTCGTAAAGGCTGAAAAATTAGAATTTCACTCCCACTTCACTCCACTTCTGTTTCTTTTCTAGGTTTTGTTGTGGCGGAGGGGGAGTTGAGACCAGACCCAGCCAAGGTGAGAGCTGTCTCAGATTGGCCCACCCCAGTTAACCGCAAACAGCTCCAGCAATTCTTAGGCTTTGCTAATTTCCTGCGGCGGTTCATCCACAATTATAGTGTTGTGGCAGCCCCACTGACAGGTCTCACATCCCCCTCCGTCCCTTTTGTTTGGTCAGCAGAAGCCGCTTTTCGCCGGCTGAAGCTTTTGTTTACCTCCGCGCCTGTTTTGGTTCAGCCAGACCCCTCCAACTAGTTCATTGTTGAGGTGGATGCCTCAGATTCAGGAGTTGGGGCTGTCCTTTCCCAGAGGTCCAGTATGGACAATAAGCTGCACCCTTGTGCATTTTTCTCCCGCTGGCTAACGCCGGCAGAACGAAATTATGATGTTGGCAATAAGGAACTCCTGGCTATCAAGTTAGCCCTCGAGGAGTGGAGACACTGGTTGGAGGGGGCTGCACAGCCCTTCGTAGTTTGGACAGACCACAAAAATCTGGCCTACATCCAGAATGCGAAGCAGCTGAACTCAAATCCTCGGCTCAAATCCTTTTGTACCGTTGCCTTCTCTGACTGCCCTCCTGTGTACCGACCCCGCTGGAATAAAGAACCTTGTTTTTTTGTAACTCTGTCTCTGCCTCCTGTCTGCGCCTGTGTCCACACTGCTACGCCTGACAAAACAAGCATGTTCTGGAGGAGACACTCCACAGAGCTCTACAAGGGAATGTGTAGGACAAGGCATGATAAGCAAATGATGGACTAAATCAAATTAGAACATTTTATTTTTTGAAAAATTTTAATATTCCAATATTTAAATGTAAATAAAAGTATTTTATTTTTAGTGGCACTATTGTAGAATACATAATACATACATAATAAATAAACATATCAAGTACAATTCTGAGCAGGAATATGTTTGTGTATAACTTGTTGATCAGTATGTAGATTAGATTAAATCTAAAATACATGCATAATTTATCAGTGAGCAAAATACCCCTTAGTCACACCTGACAGTACAGTGAATGGATTGTGCACAGTTTAGTAAAGATTTAGGCCAGTTCCATATTGAACCATGAAATGTTTCATCTACATATTGATCAGCTGACTTTTAATGATCCTCCTCTAAGTTGTCCTTCATAGCTCAAATTCATATTTTTCTTTACACAAAAAATATAGAGAGGTTCTCTGCTATTTTAGTTTTGAGTCTTTGCATCATCACAGTCTTTTCAGTAGTAGAGAGCCTCAGAGCACTGAAATGAAGCAAGACCACTTAAAACACCTGATTGAAAAAGAGGCCTTTGGTCATCCCTTGTATTGCCTCTGCCTCAAGCTTGCTGTTATTAGGTTGCATGTCATCAACATTAAAGTTTATTTACCCAGGGTAGGCCTGCTCATGATTAATGCACAGTGTCCTGCTGTATACACAACACAGTAAAATTTAAATAAAGAAATAAAAACAAGAATAAAATCTTGTGATTAAATGTTGAGTGGTGTGGTGGTTGGGCCGATTGTTATAAAACAGTACAACACTACATTTAACTTTGACTCCAGCAGTGTACATGTGATTGATTTACACATTTCTGATGATGTCAGAAAATTCCAGAGGTGATTTGCTTTGGGTCATGAGCTGTTGTTTTTTCCTCAAATTTCCTTCTTTCTATCAATTTGATAGAGGTTGGTTTCTGGCCTTTCTGTGTCTGAGGCTTACCATGGCACCGTGCAAATGATTTTCCACTCATCCACAATACTTGTGCTCTGTGGTCTACCAAGCTGCTTGGTGATGGCAAATATTAGTTTATAATGGAAACGTCTGAGGACTGCATTTTTTCTGACATGTTCATTTTTTACATACTTCAGTCAAATGCACAAATCAATTTGTCATCATTATGCAATCATTACGTAATTTGTTTAGTTTGTATCTTGTTGTTCATGCTGATTACTCTCTATGAGGCATATGAGCTGCTTCATATCCACAATTACTGTGACATATTAAACATAGCCTGTTACATAAATAAGATGATTAGATAATCAATTCAGTATTTAGAAAATGTGTCTTTATGGTCCACATCTTAAGGCACTGGGGAGTCCAGAAAGAAAAATAATTTTTTTTCTCTTTGTAAATATGTGAATATTTTATGCATGGTGCTACAAAATTTTATCAGATTATCAGATTACCTTGGTGGAAGACGTGCAGTTAAGCATGAAGTCTGTATGAAGGACAAACAGAGGATCACATGTT
Source organism: Lates japonicus (assembly GCA_033238685.1). NCBI lineage: Eukaryota > Metazoa > Chordata > Actinopteri > Centropomidae > Lates > Lates japonicus. Next base: position 57,408 of record BRZM01002601.1, on the reverse strand, counting down.
ACAGGGTAAATTAGGAGTGGAGAGAGAAGAAAAAATATTTTAGAGTTAAGAGTTAAAATGACATAGATAGATGTAAACTTGATACTACCATGTATTTCACTTCTGAGCTTGAAGATTTTAGCATAAACTATACTGTACTGTAAGATGACCTCTTAACTATTTATTTGCACTAAAGTCAAGAGTAAGCCCACTTACTATATTCAGAATATACATTTTTTCACGCAAAAAACAAAACAACAACAACAAACAAACAAACAAAAAAACACTTAATTTTCTATGAGTTCCTCTGAGTTGCTTGGCTTTAGCAGGTCCCTCAATTCCACTGATGATGCTGTTAGAAATTAGAGACTTTCTTTTATGGATTTCCAAAAGCACAGCTTCAATCACCGAACTAAGTAACATAATGTAACATAAAGTAAGCGATATATAAGGTTCTTCTTCTTTTTAGTCTTTGATGCCATTTTCATGAATGAATACTTCCTGGCAGGACGCACTGCCTTATACAGTATTATTAGAATTTTAATTGTGCTAAGTTACAGTTCTCATGAATACACACTGAATTGCTCACAGGTGGCATTCATCATACTGTATTTTCACAGGGTCATCTGCATGATATCTGAAGTTAGGAGTGTCTGCTGAATTTGAAATGGCGTACTCATACAAGCCCACTGTACAAAAAAAGTAAGTGGACTTTAAGCCATGAATACAAAAATGTTCTTGCATTAGGTCCATTGAGAGGAAGCTTAAGTTTATACTTTGTACTTTGTACAAACTTTATATTACTTTTAGAAGTTTACTTTATAGAATCCTGGTCAACTTGATTGATGAAGTCAGTGACTTTGGTATAAACTTTGTCAGTCATGATGACTACAACAATTAAGTGTTCTGAATTTACTACAGCTCTGATCAGCATCTCTCTCAGCGCTTCATAAACTGAAGTGACCTTACGGAATCATCATTGTAACTGAACAAATCTGTAGCTTTTAATAGAGGAGCTTCTCAGTAGTGACAGAGTGCACCATTCTCATTGCTCAGCTGTGACACATAATACATTATTTCTTCCTTTAAAAACCTATTCAAGACCACAGAGGCCACAGAGACAATCATAATCTGATCATTTAGTTGTAAATTATAGGCTGCTGAGTTATTAAACTTATATGCAATGCATATATAGAAAAAACAGTGAATCATTTACTAATGTACGTAGTGAAACGCCTTGGAACAGTGATGTGCTTTCTTAGTAACATACATTCTGAAGTGCATTTGAACATTGATGCCTTTATTTACTGACCTGCATGTACTGTATATACTGAAGTGTATATGAATGGTGATGAATTCATTTATTTATATACTGTGCATATTTACTGAAGTGCATATGAACGGTGATGCGTTCACCTAGTAACATACATACTTTGAAAAGTTTGAATAGTGATGCGACTGCTTGGGAAGATATTTGTGACTACAAATTCTCCCTCTACTGGAATACTAGTAGTACACTTATTTGGAAGTAGTTATTATTGTATGTCCTTTAGATGTAAGCAGGTTGGTATCATACTGTAATGCTTCCAGTGTGTCCTTTCAGACATTTCTTCTGTTCCCTTCTCTACAGCAGGTCAACTTCTCTGCTCCTTACTCGTGTCTTGCACATTGCATGTTATCTATTCTATCGCTCCTCCTGCTCTTCCTCCTTCACCCATTCCTCCTCCTCCGCTTTTTCCACCCACAATGTCCTCCATCCATTCCTCTTCATCTCCCTCCCATCCCACTTCATGGCTCTCTCATCCTTCCTCACCTCCTGTCCCTTGACAGTGGCGTCAGATTTTCCCCTGGCCATGAATTTTGCATGATTTGTTCATCTATGCAGCTAGAAGATTCACTTTTCTTCTCTCCACACACACACGCACACGCACACGCACACACACACACAGTCCCACTGAGAACACTATGGTCCCACTCATTAAAGTTCTATGTTAAATAAATGTTTCAAGGAGATCTTTTTACTTGCAGCACCCGAGTCTTGTAAAGAGAACATCACTTGCAGATGAACAAATCTATAGACTTTAGCCACTCTAATATATATGGCTTCTTCATTCCAGTTCCTACAAACCTGTGTAAGACATAAAAGGGTGGGAAAGCAGGGGAAAAGGAATTAAGATAGAGGACACTCTGGTATATCAGTACTGGAAGGTCTGATGAAATCCCTGAAAAAAAAAAAAAAAAAAAACTGTTCAGCTATTTTTCTGTAGGAGTTTGGTGCACTCCGTCTTTTTCCTGAGACCTGTATCACTGGAAATGTTATTATTATCAGACAATTTTGTTGTACACAGTTATGTCCACTGCCAACACTCAGTGCCAATCTAGGAAGCAATGTCCCCTTTTTTATTTTGATCCAAGACCATAATCACCAATATTGATATCAACTATAACATTTTATATGATTGAGAGTGTACATTTTCCATTATCACCAAGGTAACTGCTGTGGGTGAGCACACAACTGTCAGGCCGAGACTAAAGGCAGGACTCAGACGCATCGAGATGGCGTAAATAAAACAGACTTTAGCCAACAACAAAGTTCTCTCCTTGGTGACAAAGAAACAGAGGCTATAAAACTTTCCTAGGTGGATAAATAGCAAAAACAAAAGTCACTCTCAAGGGAGAGCCAAGACATAAACTATCTCCTGGCGGAGGACCTAAGAAAAGCTATGAACATAGCAGGTAAACAAAATAAACAAGGAGGAAATCAAACAACTAAAGTACTCTAAGGCTAAGGCAAGAAACTGAGAATCAAAATTTACAAACAAAAAAATCTAACTCTTACAGAGGAACAATGAAGCACTGGAGGCGCTTGCAACAATAGTTCAAGGCTGGAGGTAAGGAGTAGGAGAAACGGACAAAGACACTCTGGCACAAGACAAGGAGACTGACTATTTAACCGCAGAGGTATTGGGAAACCAGGTGGAGACAATGAGTAATCAGGACACACAGGTGACACATGAGGAAGGGCAAAGTGTTCTGGCTTGAGAGGAGTGTAATCCTTCAAAATAAAACAGGAAGCCAGCAAGATAAAATCCCAAACAAGACCAAACCTCACAGCAGTGTGACAGAAGACCCCCCCTTCTAGGACCCGGCTACCAAGGCAGTCCAGACTGTCAGGATGGTCCTGGGTGGTCTTCAATGAACTAATAGTCCCAAAGATGAATGCGTGAAGACCCACTGTCTCTCTCAGTCCATAACCCTCCCAGTCCACCAAGTATTGTTTGCCCAGCCCCGGCTAAGTACTGCCAACGGCTTCTTGACTTTGTGAAGCGGGGCCTCAGTGGCTCTCTGGAGAGGGAGGGAGTGAGGGGGTCGGACCATGGGGCTCACCTTGACTGGCTTTACCTGACTTATGAAAGAGTGGGGTGGGCGGAGGGATCGGGGCAGCGGGCTGCTGGGGCCGATGATCTTGGTGATGGAAGCAGGACCCACTGGCCTTGGTGCCAGCTTCCTGGAAGAGACTCTGAGGTGGAGGTTCTTGGCCGAGCCACCTCTCTGACCTGGCGGTAGGTGAGGATGGAAGCCGTCTCCTCGGTCCTGCCGCCTTGACCCGATCTCCCTGGCGGATGAGAACCTGGCCGGCTGACCAGATCGTCGGCACGGGGATCATGGAGTCGGCGGAGGAACGCTGACCTTGAGGTTCCTGGTCCCGGCGAAAACCAAGGGGCTCGTGGCCGTAAACACGCGAGAAGGGTGAAACCTGCAATAGCTGAGGTGGGCAAAGGATTTGTGGGCATACTCAACCCAGACCAGGTGTTTGCTCCATGTTGAGGGTTCTGGGACACTAGACACGGGCAGGTTCAACTGTTGATTGGTGATTCGGTCTGGCGGGTTAACCTCGGTGGTAACCTGAAGTCAGGCTGTAGCTCCGATGAGCCGACAGAATTTCCTCCAGAAACACGACAGACTACAGGGCCCCAGTCCGAGCAGTATCCTTAGGAAAACCGTGAACTTTGAAGACATGGTTAATCATAATTTCAGCCATTTCCTTGGCTGAAGGCAGTTTAAGAGCAAAGCTATGAATCTGACCATCTTGAAAACCTGTCCACCACAGTGGGTGGTGTGGTGTTACCTTGGAGACCCGGAGCCCTGTGACCCAAAGTCCCATGGATATGTGGCCGGTCTGGAGGGATGGGCGGCTGCAGTAGTCCCGCAGCATTGACCTGGAGGACGTCTTATTCTAGCGCCAGACGAACATGTGCCTCGGCGTGCTCCCGGACCTGGTTCATGGATGGCCACCAGAACCTCCGGAGATGGCGAACATAGTCCGTCGAACTCCCGGATGACAGGAGAGCAGCGATATTGGAGCCAGTGGTGAATCACGCCTGTGGGCATGAATCAGCAGGGACAACAATCGATTCTCAGGGCACCCACACTAGATTAGGAGGAGCCTCACCATTAAACAGCAACCTCATTTTCTGTCTGCCAGGTAACCACTCCTACCACACAGGTCAGTGGAAGGATAGGCTCTGGTTCGCAGCAGCAGGCTCAGGGTCGTAGAGTCGTGGGCGTCCTGACGGCGGTTCCGGGACCCGGCCTGTAAGAAGAGTAAAGGCAAAGCGTTGAAACAGCGCCCACCTGGCCTGGCGAAATTTAGTCTGCCCAGCTGCGGTATATACTCTAGGTTCTTGTGATCAGTCGGAGCGATAAATGGGTGTTCAGCCCCCCTCCAACCAGTCTCCATTCCTCCGGTACCTTGAAGGCTGCTAGCAGCTCTGGGTTGGTATGGTTCCAGCTCTGCCGGGACGCGCCACGGCAAGGGCACGGGGATGCATCTTGCATCCTGCTCCGACCGCTGAGAGAGGACCCAGCTGATCCCTTGGTTGGGCGTGCTTCAACCCCGAACTGCGTTTGGTGGTCTGGCATAGTGAGGGATCAGGCGCCGTGGTGGCGGGTCTTGAGTCTTGGGCGGCTCTCTGCCCCTACAGGGGACCAGAAGCTACACCCGAGGGAGGTTGGGGCATGAAGTGGGGCTGCACTGTGCGCTGAAGCCTCCTGATAAACATACCATAAGTTAGCAAATCCGAGGAACTGCTGAACCTTCTTGCGGCTATCAGGCGTGGGCCAGTGTACAAGCGGCGGCTGGCAGATCCATGCACTGCCTTCCCAGGGAGCACTATGAAGCCCAGGAAGGGAGATGGTGTTAACATGAAACTAAGCTTTCTTTTCTGCTTTAACATAGAGTTTGTGTTAGTAGTGGATTTCTAGGACAGTGGCTACGTGTTTCTTGTGGAGTTTCTAGGTCAGTATGAGAATGTCATCTAAGTGGTAGTACACAAAATGGTCTAGGGGTCTCTCAGGATGTCATTGACCACATGGCCTGAAAAGCAAGCGGAAGCTGGTAGATCGAATGGCATGACAGAAATATTCATAGTGACCACTAGGTGTGGTGAATCACCAATAACTTTCCACTCCTCCCTCCCACAGTCCTGACTGGGTGGTAGCGTTTCCGGAATCTAGTTTGGGTAATCTTGGCCTATAGAGCGGTGAGACAGATGACATGAAGGTAATGGATATCAGGTTTTGTTGGTAATATAATTAAGGGCTGTAATCGATACAGGGCCTTGGGAACCCGTCCTTCTTAGCCACAAGAAAAACCGGCCCCGGCAGCTGATGAGGAGGCAGACCATTCCCTTTCAGTGAGTCTCTATGTGCCGGTCATGGCCGCTTTCTCCGGACAGAGATGGGTAAGCGACCATGAGGATGGTGGAACCAGGGATCAAGTCTGTAAACAGTCGTGCGGTCTGTGAGGAAAGGGGTGACATGGCCTTGGTCTTACTAAAACTCCCGAGGAGATGGTGGCTGGGAGGGAGTGGGATCTCAGGTCAGGATGTCTCAGGGTCTGTGGTAACGTGAGAGAGACATGGTTAATAGTTGTCATATTTCTCCCTGAAGCGAGTTGAACCCACAGTGGTTACGCACAGTCTTCCCCATCACAAGATTTTGTTCTCCAGTTTATGTGGGGTTATATTCTTTTAACCACGGGAAGCCTGAATGAGTGAGTGCTGGTGGGAGCCGAAACAAATGAAAATGCATGTGAGTTCATGGTGATCATCTGTACTTTGATCAGTTCAGTCTTGTAGGTCACATTGAATAATGGGTCCCATCCAGGTAGCCTTTAATAAGCTTGGATAATTGTTCAGTTTTCAACTTGAGCTTTTGGGCAAGATCCCAGTCATGGGACTTTCATCAGCCCTGAATCAATAAGTACCCCAAGTGAAATTGTGATGTCATGATGCTTTGTGATGGCATTGAGAAGTGCGGAACTGGTTAGAATCCATTGAGTTGACTCACCACCTTGGAGCCTAGTAGGACAGAGTAGCGGCGGTGGTCTGACTCCCCTTGGTAAAAGCACAGCCCTCCTGCTGCCTTAGGTAAATTACCGGCTCACTCTGAAAGTCAGCCGTGCCCTGCCGAGCTACAGGCTCCTCCTCCCAACCAGAGTGGGGAAAGGGGCCGTTGCTCCAGAGGGAGTCTGACCGGGACTCCAATGATCGAGTGCTACAGGTGCGGGTGTTCTCTGATGATAGCCTGCTTCCCGTTGCTGCTTGAGTTACAGCGGATTGGGTTGTCGATCCGGATAAGCGAAGGCGATGAGGTCCAGGTCGGAGGTGGGTCCAAGGGAACCAGCGGTTCCTGTATGAGCGTGAACCCTTCGAACTACGTCATATAAAGCTGTGGGTTCACCACTCTCCGCGCCAAGTGCTGCGAGTGGATGGCATAATCTGGGCTTGACGACTGCCCTGTGTCCCGGCCCGCTCAGCTCCTAGCCCTTTTCCCTATCTGTGGACACAGGGTCAAAAGTTCTCACAAGTGCTGCCTTAAAGTCCTGGGGAACTGCAAAGTGGGGACTCTCGAGCCCTGCTAGCTAGCTCTAGCTCTGCCTGCCCAGATGGAGACCATAAAGGAAGCTATCTTGGACCCTGTCTTATGGTAAGAAAGCATGGGGAATGTTCAAAATGTATAGAGCAGTCAATCAGGGAAGGCTTTGCGGCCCTGGTTCCCCAGAGAAGCGTTCTGGGGAGGCGCCAATTTAATTCTGCGGTGAAGGCAGCCTGAACTGCAGCACATGCGGTGTCTGGAGGGTGGCATGGATGAGCTGGTGGTCATGTTGCGGAGTGTGGTTGATCAGTCCCTTGCCCAGGCGACAATGGCTAATTGAAACCATCGCCGTCTGAAACTCCTCCTGCTGGGAGGCGTACTTCCTGCTGGCGTGCAGCTCGCTGTCCAATGGCCAGTCTCACACTTTAGTCCATACTGGCCAGAGTGTACTGTCGGGCCGAGGACAGGCAGGACTCAGGCGCGGAGATGGCGGTAAATAAAACAGACTTTATTAACAATAAGTTCCTCCTTGATGACAAAACAGAGGCCTATAAAACTTTCCTAGGCGAATAAGATAACAAAAACAAAAGTCACTTTCTCAAAGGCCGACAAAAAGGCTATGGTTTATAGCGGCTCAATGGGAGGAAACCAGAAAACTCCCTATAAATAAAACCTCTCCTGGCGGAGGACCTAAGAAAAGCTAGCAGACATAAGCAGGTAAAAACAAAATCGCTCAAGGAGAAATCAAACAACTAAGAGAAATTGCTTGAGCACAAGGCAGAAACTGAGGGGTGTCAAGGTTACAAACAAAAGTCACTCTTACAGAGGAACAATGAAGCACTGGAGGCAACGCAGCTGGCTGTGGATTCAAGGCTGGAGTAGTGGGGAGAAGCGAGACAAAGACATCTGGCACCAAGACAAGAGACACAGACTATTTAAAACACATGAGGTAATGAAACAGGTGGAGACAATGGTGTCAGGACACACAGGTGACACATGAGAAGGGCAAGTGAGAGCTTGAGAGGTGCCAAATCCTTCAAATAAAACAAAATGACAGACCAAAATCCCAAGACAAGACAAACCTCACTGGTGTATACTTTAGCAAAGTGAAGAGGTGTTCATGGGCCCAGAATGTGATTTAATAGACGGAATTTTAGTATTTTATTAATGATATTGGTGTTTTTTTTTTGATCCAACTAACTTTCGTCAATGTAAAAAGCAGGACCCAGAACTGAGGTACTCAGAAATACAATTTGCATCTGTGCCAGTCTTGAACAAAACAAATTTTGCAATTTAATGTTGTTTGGATTTTTTACCCAGAGGTATCACAGGCAGTATCTGTTAGTATAAATGAAAAAATATTAATAATTTTGTCACTCAATAATTCAGCCACCATTACTTATAATGTTTTTTGTTGTTGTTGTTTTTAACATTTTTTTTGTTTTGTTTTGTTTTGAGGGGGGGGACAAGCTGGAGAGTGATGTAATGTACACAGTCTTATGTGTTTCAGAAACAGGAAGTGTTCTGACATGTTTGCACTGAGTAGATTGATATCTCCTACTTGTTATTGAGGTCCAAAATCTAGTAGTAAGGGTAAGAGGACTGTAGTAGTAGTAGTAGAGTAGTCCTCTCCACTTATGACCTGCCATATAAATGGCTTGGCCTAAAGTTAAATAGTGTTACAGACTCAATCGCTTCAAACAGTAAGAAATGAACACATTTTACCTCTGGCCTCACTATGGCTGTATACGCGTATGACTCAACAGTTCGGCTGATGCATACCAGCTCTCTTACATGTTGTTGCCCTCACCACTCCGCAGTACATGCTGGACTGCAGCCTATGCAGCCAGAGACTCTCAAAGCATGCCAAAGTGCCAAAGCAACTGTGGGAACTCCAGGACTTTGCTGGTTCAGCCATGGACCAGTGGGAATCAGTGCTTATTGAGCGGTAGGCTGTTCCTGATTCTTGCTGCCTGCGGAGTTTGGGGCATCTCTGTGCTGCAGTTACACAACTTTTGTGCCTGCATCTGTGTTCGTTTTCGGTTGAAATACTTCTATTATCTCTTACTGCTGTCATGTGTTGGTAGGTTTGTTTTCTTCAAAAATCACACATGATCAGCTGCTCAAACCAACAACAGTATCGGGGTGACTGTGGTCGGTACAATGGTCACCCACTAATCACAACATCAGTGGTTTCAATCCCAACTGCATGCCAAAGTATTCCTAGGTCAATACTAAACTCAAATTGCCCCATGACAAACCACCCGCAATGACCGAATATTGCTGCGTGGAGCACCTACACATAGAACAAGTGTTGTATGAATGTGTGAGGAAAAAGTGCAGTCATTTACCATCACAGTGATTAAGTAAAAACACAGATTGTATAAATTAACAGCTTTGTGTAGTCTGCTGCTAAATATTTTGAGATAATGAATCATTTGCTTCCATACGATGGCAGAAAATCATGTTAGTGTGTCCTGTTATTCTTAAAGCCTGCAAAGTCTTGTAACACAAATGCTGGAAAACTCCAAATGCTTGATACATTTAGAGATTTTAAGCTGGTATTACCAAGAGAAAAACACTAAGCGATCACCAGGCACTACATTATTGTTGTTTTGTTGAGATTTTTTATTTTTCACCATAGCCTTTTCCTAACCTTAGCCTGACCTTAACTACCTTAATTGTATTGTACTTTTGTGCATGGGCTGACATTAACGTCAAGGATGAAAAGACTGACTCGTTAAACACTGGATCAGGTTTTGTAATCGTCTACTACCAGCATTGATGATTTGTTGACATCTCACAATAATAAATCTACATAAAGTTGGCCCCTCCATCAGCTTGAGAAGCTTGGTATAGTGTCACCATGGGAACAGGTTATCAGAGGTGAAAAACACAGGTGGAATGTCAGATAATTACACAAACTTTTTGCACAAATTACATACCAAATAAATCATTTTACAGCCATACCATGCGACTTATAATATGACAATATGGAGAAAAGAAAACTCATTAATGAGGCATTAGCAATAATCAGGAACTTGAATTTTATGCGTTCTTGGAGATACAATGAGGTGGTCCTAATCCCGTCCAAACCTCTAATCCTGTCCAAGCAACTAACAACAACCTGAAACACAGAAATGGCTTAAATGCTAAATAAAAGAAAGTCATGATAAGTGTCAGAAAATAGCAGTGTGACAGGCGCAGACACGAGGCAGCTTAGAGTACAAAAACAAGTCTTATTCAAGCCGGGCCGGTACACGGGTAGGCAGAGAGAAAGCAATTCACAAGAGGCTGTTGAGGGCACAAAACAGGCAAGGGTCAAAAACTATGGCTGCAAGAGAGCCTCAGAGTAGGCTGGTAGGTCTGGTAGAGGCACAAGACTAACTGGCAGGGAGAGGAGACAGACACTAAATACACAGGGGCAGGGCAGACAATGAGACACAGGTGAAACACATTAGGCAGGTAGGTAATCACCAGGAGGAGGGAGCACAGAAGAAGGAAGACAAGACACCTGAAACAAGAGGGGAGGCCAGTGATAACAAAATAAAACAGGAAGAAAATGTAAACACAACAGAACTAAGAAACAAAAGTCTCTGGCTCAGAACTGACACCCTGACAGTACCTCTCAACGGTAAGCGCCTCCTGGCGCACTTCTGGCTTATCCGGTGAAGACGTGGAAGTCCCGGATGAGAGTGTCGCCCAGGATCTGGGACGTCGGTACCCAATGACTCTCCCCTAGCTATATCCCAGCTAACAACCAGATACTGGCTCCTGCCCCGTCGTCTGACATCTAGGAGTCTGCGGACGGTGTAGGCTGGCTGACCGTCGATGAGCCGTGGAGGTGGAGGTGGCACTGAGGTAGTCTGCAGGGGGCTGGTGACATGTGGCTTTAGCTGGGAGACGTGGAAGACTGGGTGGATTCTCATGGATCTGGGGAGCCGGAGCTTGACAGCTACTGGGTTGATTACTTTAGTGATTTCAAAGGGACCGATGAATCTGGGAGACAGTTTCTTGGACTCTGTGCGGAGCTTGATGTTGGTGGTGGAGAGCCATACGGACTGACCTTCAGTGTAGGTGGGAGCCACAGAGCGATGCCGGTCAGCCAGCCTCTTGTTGGAAGCAGACGAACGGAGCAGGGCAGCCCGGGCCTCCCTCCAGATGCGCCTGCACCGCCGGTAGTGGTGTTGAACTGACGGGACAGCTACCTCAGCCTCCTCTTCAGGGAACAAGGGTGGTTGGTACCCTAGGGAACACTCAAATGGAGACAAACCAGAGGCAGAGGAAGTGAGGGAATTGTGCGCATACTCCACCCAGGGTAAGTCGGTGCTCCAGGAGAACTGGCGGCGGGCGCAGACACAGCGGAGGGCGGTCTCCAAGTCCTGGTTGGTCCTTTCAGCCTGGCCATTAGTCTGGGGGTGGAACCCTGAGGAGAGGCTGGCTGTGGTTCCAAATGCCGAGCAGAAGGCCCGCCAGACCTGGGAGATGAACTGTGGTCCACGATCTGAGACAATGTCTTTAGGCAGTCCATGCAACCGGAACACATGCTTAATCATCAGTTGGGCTGTTTCAAAGGCTGAGGGAAGTTTATTAAGCGCAATGAAGTGCGCAGCTTTGGAAAAACGATCTACAACAGTTAAAATAACTGTCTTACCCTTAGAGGGAGGCAAACCTGTAACAAAGTCCAGGGCGATGTGGGACCATGGCCGACCTGGCACAGGGAGCGGCAGTAACTCTCCGGCCGGCGGCCTGTTGCCAGCCTTACACTGGGAGCAGGTTGGGCAGGCCGCCACAAACTCCTTGGTGTCCTTGGCCATACCAGGCCACCAGAAACGACGGCGAAGAAAAGATTCAGTCCGGCGGGCTCCAGGGTGGCAGGTAAGGCGAGTGGCATGAGCCCATTGTAGGACCTTAGTGCGGGTGGGCCTGGGAACATACAGTTTGTTAAGGGGACCCCCACCTGGATCAGGCTCTTGTGCCTGGGCGTTCCGGATCTCCTCCGCAAGTTGCCAGGTGAGTGCACCGAGCACACAGGAGGGGGGTACAATGGGCTCAGCACCTGGCTGGGACTCTGCTGGCTCGAACTGTCTCGACAGGGCATCAGGCTTGATGTTCTTAGAGCCAGGGCGGTAGGAAATAGTGAACTGAAAACGACCAAAAAACAAGGCCCACCGCGCCTGCCTTTGAGTTCAGCCGCTTTGCATTCTGGATGTAGGCCAAATTCTTGTGGTCTGTCCAAACTACAAAGGGCTGTGCAGCCCCCTCCAACCAGTGTCTCCACTCCTCGAGGGCTAACTTAATAGCCAGGAGTTCCTTATTGCCAACATCATAATTTCGTTCTGCCGGCAATAGCCGGCGGGAGAAAAATGCACAAGGGTGCAGCTTATTGTCCTTACTGGACCTCTGAGAAAGGACGGCCCCAACTCCTGAATCTGAGGCGTCCACCTCAACAATAAACTGGTTGGAGGGGTCCGGCTGAACCAAAACAGGCGCGGAGGTAAACAATAACTTAAGTTGGCGAAAAGCGGCGTCTGCTTCGGCTGACCAAACAAAAGGAACGGAGGGGGATGTGAGACCTGTCAGCGGAACTGCCACAACACTATAATTGCGGATGAACCGGCGCAGGAAATTGGCAAAGCCTAAGAATCGCTGGAGCTGTTTGCGGTTAACTGGGATGGGCCAATCTGTGACAGCTCTCACCTTGGCTGGGTCAGGTCTCAACTCCCCCTCCGCCACGACAAAACCTAGAAAAGAAACAGAAGGGGAGTGAAATTCACATTTCTCAGCCTTGACAAACAACCTGTTCTCCAGCAGCCGTTGGAGCACCAACCGAACATGCCGCCGATGCTCGGCGATGCTCCGGGAAAACACCAAAATATCGTCCAGGTAGACAAACACAAATCGGTGCAAAAAATCACGTAAGATATCATTTATCAGCCTCTGAAACACTGCAGGGGCGTTTGTTAGGCCAAAGGGCATGACCAGGTATTCAAAATGCCCCAGAGGAGTGTTGAATGCTGTTTTCCATTCGTCCCCAGCACGAACGCGGACTAAATGGTAAGCATTTCTGAGATCAAGTTTGGTAAAGACCCGGGCCCCCTGCAGTGCTTCAAAGGCCGAATTCATGAGTGGTAGTGGATATTTGTCCTTGATGGTAATATCATTTAACCCACGATAGTCAATGCAGGGACGGAGGGTACCGTCCTTCTTACCAACAAAAAAAAAAACCAGAACCCACAGGCGAGGATGAGGGCCGAATTATGCCGGAGCTCAGGGAGTCAGAAATGTACTGCTCCATCGCCTCCCGTTCCGGCCTGGACAGGCTATACAGCCTGGCCTTGGGCAAAGTGGCCCCAGGCAGGAGGTCGATGGCGCAGTCATAGGGTCGATGAGGTGGCAAAGAAAGAGCTCCGGTCTTACTGAAAACAGCAGCTAGGTCGTGATATTCAGAGGGAACTTTGGATAGGTCGGGTGAGGGCGGCGTCTCCACTGAGCCAGAAGAGTCACCTGAGGGGACCTGAGCTGAGCGCAGACAGGCGGCATGACAGTGATCACTCCAGCCGGTGATCCGACTGGAGGGCCAATCGATGACGGGGTTATGCTGAATTAACCAAGGGTGACCAAGTACTACAGGGTTGTGGGGTGAAGAAAAAATGAAAAACCGGGAGTGCTCGTGATGGTTTCCTGAGGTAATGAGGTGCACAGGTTCAGAACGAAACTTAACAGTGGCGACGAGGTGACCATTAAGGGATGTGACCGAAATAGGCTGGGGAAGTGACTCGAGCTGGACGCCTGCCTGCCTGGCTAGCTCAGCATCTAGTAAATTTTGCTCGGCCCCTGAATCTACCAGAGCTGACACAGGGAAGGATTCCCCCTTAGCACAAACTACTGCCTCAAGAGTGAGGCAAGGACGAGAAGGAGTGGGCACTGGTTCCGCGCTCGTCAAATTGCCCACGGTTATTGACGAGCGGGGGCGTTTGGGCGCAACTGACACTCCCTTACCAGGTGACCCCTCTGACCACAGTAGAGACACTCACCCGACCGCATCCGCCGCTCCCGCTCAGTAGGTGTGAGCCGGCTCCGACCTAGCTGCATCGGCTCCTCGGCCCCGGGTGGAGAAGTGCCTGGGGAGGGAGAGACAGGTGAGGCAGCAGGGTCCCTGGGTTTAGCTTCGCCGAGGACGCGGAGGGCCTGTCAGCCCTTTCTCTGTCAAAGAGTCTATTGTCAATTCCTTAATCAGTGAGCCATAAGCTCCCGAGGGTGGTAGCTCCAAGGAGCAGCTTGGTCCTCAGCTGCTCCGAAAGGCCGTGAATAAAAGCGCCGAACAGGCGCGGATTCCACCCCACCGTCTGTGCCAATGTTCTAAACTCTATGGCGTAGTCTGCCACCCTGCCCCGGCCCCAGCCACCAGGACCCGGCCGCCTCCCCATGTCCGGCACCGGAGGCGACCGAAGAGTCGCAGATGGTGAGCATACCGACCGCGGCCCAGACCCCAGTCCGCCAGAAATGGTCTGTCCGCAACAAATGACCAGACTGAGTCAGGAACGACGCAGTCACCGCCAGAGAACCTCCAGCCGGCGAATCAGATGGAGGTGGTGGTGGTTGGTGGCAGCTGGTTCCGTTGCGAGACGGACATACTGGAAGGAGCTATGGTATCTGTTAGCGAAGGGCTCATCTCTGTCATTGAACGAGGCTATTCGCCGCTTCCACCACGGTATACCGCCATCCTCAGTTGCAGACAACCCAGCCGTCAGCTTGCTGGGCTGGCTAGCTTTGCCTGGCTGGTGAGGGCTGCTCGCACTGCCGCTACAAGGTCTGCCAGTTCATGGTGGCCAGTCTGCAAATGGAAAAATAAGGGTGACAAGGAACCAGACACAGCAGAAGGAGAGAAAAAACAGTCCTGGCTCATGGGGCCTGCACGGGTAGGGCAAGAAGGCGCAAAGGAGCTGCTGAGGCAAGGTCAAAATGAGCAGGCAGGTCAAAAAAACACATTTTAAAGTCCCGAGGCACAGAGAGGCACAAGAGATGAATCAGTAGGGAGGCAGGGAGACACAGACACTAAATACAAGAAAGAAGTAGAAAATGAGATACAGAAATCTGGGCATTAGGCGGGTAGGGATCACTGCAGGAGGGAGCACAGAAGGAGCAAAAGACAAGACAATGGAAACAAGAGGGAGGGCCAGTATACAAAACAAAGTTAGGTGTCAGCCAAACACAATGAACCAGCAAAAACAAAGTTCTGCCTGAACTGACTTGACACAAGGTTCAATGTTGAAATGAAATTACCTGTGAGAATGGGCATTTATCAGTGTTAGGACATCACTTTTGAGGGAAAAAAAAACTGTAGTTCCCAATTTTTGGGATCCACTGTTTTATATGAGGAAAAACCCATTTTGTTGGTCATCCCTTGTACATAAACAAGAACATTAACAATTTTAGTAGCTTCCCTATCTTTTATACAAAATTGTTGTGTACTGTTAGTCCCTGTACTTAACGACCTGTAAGTCATTTGGGGGTTTTATAATTTTGTCGTTTACATCCTGGTCCACATTTGAATTTGGGGTGCAGATGGCGTGTCAGGGACCAAGCAAAGAAGGCAGAGGGACATATGTGAAGAAGTACTTTAATAAAGTTACAAAATTTGATAACACAGGCTCAACTAAGGTCAACTAAGCAATAAAGAAACTAAAGCTCCAACCTAACACAACGTAACTAAACAGACTAACCTTCCAAATAATACACAAGGAGGTTATATGAACACATGAAGTAGTCCTACACAGACACAAGGGGCCTCTCCAACCTGCAGATAAAGTTTCTCTCTTGCTCCGACCCGGCCCCCCTCTGAGTGATGTGGCTGCCCCTGTCTGTCCATGTAAAAATCAGGTTTCATTTGTACTCCAGCTGTGAATTTCATTTGTATCCAGCTGATGGAACAGCTTGTTGGCCCGCAGCCTGATGGGGCTTCTTTAGCTCCACTCACATCTAAACATAATTGTGCCTTTTCTGCTTGTTGAGGATGTAATATTTATAATATATTATGGTACAGAATAGTACTACATGATATGATAGTGTGTCCCCCATCTTGATAGGAATTCTATTCAGATGCCTTTTCAGCACAATTCATATCCTGGAATTCATTTGCTCACCTGTCTTCTACTTACAGTTAATGTATTTAACTGTGACCATTATCTTTTCCCTGACTACATTATTCATGATATAGATTCAAAGGAGAAATAATATTAGATCCTGAGGAGAAAAATCTTCTGAATATGAATCTTATGAGTATGAATGGATGTAGCACCAGCAGAGATGAGGAAGGTGGAAGGGAACTACTGTATTTCCAGGTGATGTGAGAGACAATCAAATAAAGGAATTGGGATGTACCCTCTATGATCCTGTTTGCTTCCAAGATGGTTCTCTGTCTCCCTCTTGGAAGGCTGGTTTATATACACAACTACATTTGTTTGGTTTGGTTATGTTTGGTTTATCCTTTGTTTATGCTAAATGTAGCATGAGGTTAGCGCTTACATTTTCATAGCACACAACACCTACACTTCACCAGTGACTGCACTTATTTTGAGTCATCTTTAATAAATCACTGTGTTGGCCTCCCCTCTTTGTTATGGCCTGAATGAGCCAGGCATAATATATAACATGGTATAGTATAGTATAGTATAGTATAGAATAGTATAGCAGTAAATTGCATAGTATGTTATTGTATGGGATAGCATGACATAGCAGTATATGATATGATATTGTTTAGCATACTATAGCAAAGAATATGGGGCGATGAGCCCACTGATTGTCACACTGGATAGACAAAGCTTTAACAACCAGTCACACAGTTATGATCAAACACTGTCTCTCTCTCAAGTCGTCATATACACACTTGGTCATGACCCCTTGGTGTCACTGGATATGCCTTTAGTGTCATTTTCACTGTGTAGGGCAGTCCAGCAGACTTCCAGTGACCTCTGATGAATGTGTAGTTTTGACCTCACTCACCCTACTGTTAAAGAGGTACTGCTGACATCAGCACATATGCCTGAATTAAAATAAACAGAAAAATGTCTTTATTCCTGAACAGCCTGAGACATCTGAGACACAGAGAGAGTTTATAGACTGATTGTAAAGACAGGACATTCATGTGGGAAAGATTTAATGGACTGTTCTGCCCACTGTTCTAAAATAATCCATCTCAATATTGTCTATTATCACTTGTATGTGAGTGTTTATTTTACGATTTCCAAACACCATAAGCTTGGTTTTGTTCAGATTTAAAGATATGTCAATCCACCGTTTTAATTTATTAATTTCAGACATGACTACCGTCAAAATCTGCTGCAAATTCTCCCCAAGACAAAAAATATTAGTGTCGTCCTGCAAATAAAACAAATCATAGTATCTTTGATGACTTGCATATGTCACTTACGTACAAAATGAACAGTTTTGGGCCTAATATTGACCCTTGTGACCCTATGTTGATTTATAGTCACCTATTTGTACAAATTGCCACCTGTTTCCTATGTAGCTTTTTAACCAATTCAACACTACCCCTCTGATACCATACCTTTCCATTTTATTGAGTAATATTTCATGATTAATGGTATCAAATGATTTTTTATAAATCTATATACTCCCACTGTAAATTTCTTTTTGTCTATACAACTAGTTATTTCTTCTATTAACTCTATTAATGCCAAAGGTGTTGATCTGTTTGTTCTGACTTTTGATCAACAAATTATGTTTCTCAATGAAATTATTCTTATATTTTTTATATTTATTTTGTGCATCTATAGTTTTTATTAATTAATTATTATTATTAATTTTATGAAGTTCTTATATAGGTTTAGTTTTTTTGCAGGCATTATGTAGTCCCTTTGTGATCCACAGCTATCTGTCTATCTATTGTTTTATTGGACAGTTCTTGTCATATAATGATATGAAAACCATTAGAAATGTGTCATACGCTGATCAGTGGAAATTGACTAATACATTGTATCAATAAATCCATCAGTCATTTTGTGCTTATTCAGTTTTCAATTCAATTCAATTCAGTTTTATTTATATAGCGCCATATCACAACAACAGTCATCTCAAGGCACTTTTCATATAGAGCAGGTCTAGACCGTACTCTTTAAAATAGGTATTTACAGAGAGAGACCCAACGAATCCCACCATGAGCAAGCACTAGGCGACAGTGGCAAGGAAAAACTTCCTTTAAGAGGCAGAAACCTCGAGCAGAACCGGACTCAGGGTGGGCGGCCATCTGCCTCGACCGGTTGGGTTAAGAAGGAGAGAGAGGGGGGGTGAGGGGGGGAGAGGGGGTAGAGAAGAAAAGAAGAACATAGCATAACACAGGTTCCATATCAGATGTAAGGTGAGGTAATACAGTAGTACAGCTGTATTAATGATAGTAGTGATAATTAAAGTATTAACTGCTAACACAACAATACAACTAATAACAGTATAAATAATTTGTAATTCTAGCAGCAGTGTTGGAGTGGAGTTGTAGAACAGCAGGAGCTTGTCATGCAGATCAGACTCTACAGCTCCAGAGGCAGAGAAATACCACAGAAAAGGAACAGAAGAGGAGAGAGACGAAGAGCAATACTACAGGAAAGGAAGATATTGAGTTAGTAACATAGCAACATGGGATATGAATCCATATTGGAAGGTGGAGAGAGGGAGAGGAGAGAAGAGAGAAGAGAGAGAGAGAGAGAGAGAGAGGAGCTCAGTGCGTCATGGGAGATCCTGGCCAGTCCTCCTGGCAGTCTAGGCCTATAGCAGCATAACTAAGGGATGGTTCAAGCCTGAGCCAACTTTAACTATAAAACACACTATCAAAGCAGTTTAAGCCGACTGTTAAGGTACAGAGGGGTGTCTGCCTCCCGGACCCAAACAGGAGAGGTTCCACAATGAAGGCCTGATAACTGAAGAGCTCTGCCTCCCATTCTACTCTTTGGCTCTAGAGCCACCAGTAAGCAGCATTTGGGGAGGCCTTGAAGTCCTGTGGTGGGACTGTAGAGACCTCAGGATCTTTAGGTAGATGGACAGCCTGACCATTAAGGGCTTTGTATGTGAGGAGGAGGATTTGAATTCTCTCTGGATTTGACTGAGGAGCCAATGTGGAGAGCTAACACAGGAAAGCTGGTCTCTTTTTCCTAGTTCTGTCGGTAATGGTGCTGCAGCATTTTTAGTGCTTGAATCGCTGCAGAGACTTTAGAAGACTTGTTAGAGACAGCCTGAGTAATAATGAATTACAGTAGTCCAGCCTAGAAGTGGCACAAATGCATGGACTAGTTTTTCTGCATCTTTTGGGACAGAAAATGTCTAATTTTGGAGATGTTACGCAGATGAAAAAGGCAGTCTAGAAGTTTGTTTTATGTGTGAGGTTAAAGGACCTTATCCTGATCAAAGATGACTCCGTTCTTTACAGTGGAGGAGCCAGAGGTAGTAAGTCTAATTGGAGCTACATCATTAGAAAGTTTGTTTCTGATGCGTTCAGGACCAATTATAATGATTTCAGTTTTATCTGAGTTTAGTAGTAAGAAGTTGCTTGTCATCCGAATTTTAATGTCCTAAAGACAAGCTTGGGTTTGGCTGAATGATTGGTTCATCTCAGGTTCCCAAACCGACAGATAAAGCTGTGTGTATCATCTGCATAACAATGAAGTTATGGTGTTTCCTGATAATATTGTAGGAAACATATACAGAGTGAAAGAGGATTGGTCAACACTGACCTTGGAACTCCATGTCTAACTTTTGTGTACATGGAGGAGTAGTTGTTAACATGGTGGTGATGGTCAATGTTATCCAAAAGCCCGGCACTGAAATCACTAGGAACAAAGTACAGAAACAAGTCAGTTGTCTGATTCTTTATCAGGAGAATTAGATTCGTAACTTTTACAAATGCTGTCTCTCTGTGCTGTGAACAGGTTGTTTTAACAGGTTTATAATTGAAATCCCCATTTGTCTTAGCAAACACTCTTCCCATACTTTATCCTTAATATTTGGATCACAGAGCCACACCCACTCTGTTTTATTCTCCCTATTCATGCAAGTCAATTCCTTATCCATTCAACTCAAAATCCGCACCCTTCTCAGTTGAGCAGGTCTCAGAAAATAACTATAACATTGAATGGTTCTTGAGCTAACGTATTTGATGTTTTGGTTGCATATAGGCTCCTGTTAAAGTGAATAATTGGCATTCATGATCTGTCATAACCTTCATGTTAAACGATCATCTGCCCCTACTAGTACTTACCAATTGTACAATCGTCCTGATGACCAGCACTTTGCCTCCACTGGCGTCGTTCAGTTTAGGAACACTTTACAGTTTGCTGTCCACGTCCATTAGATCTTGCTCTGTTTTCTCCCGGTAATGGTGCCGTCTTGCAATGTCCGGCGTTTTCCTTTGTCAGGTGTTAGTTCACTTTAGAACTGATTCCTTTTAGCTTTCTTCTTGTCTAAGGTGCATTTTCTGTTTTCTGTTCAACAAAAGCATCACCTGTTGCTCAAGGGTCAGAAGCACTTCATAGAAAAGCGGCAATCATATTGGATTATTGCAACAGGTAAAACAAACTGCTGACCACTTTTGAACATGCGGGATGTTAAGCTATGATCTTTGTGATCTAGATAGCATCAAACTTCAAGTTGGCGCCATGGAAACTTCGGTGGTGAGGAACAGTACTGATTTAAAATGCTAACTATGTCCTGACAAACAAACTGAAAAACTTTCTTTACATCACCTAATTTTTGGTTTTTGTTATAATAATATGAAGAATTTTCAAATGTCTACAATCTAAGTTTAAACACCCAAAACGTGTATTTATGTAAATGACTGATTCTTCTTCATTGTGTCTGTTTTGAGTTGTATCCCTGCCTTGTTTGCTGCCATGCGCGGTCTCTTTTGTCATACATATTTTTAAATTATACAGAAACACATTGCTATTTGAATTTTTGACTCTTGTCTCTATATTAGCAATAGGTCCAAAAGGTCTCCATAAGTGTCCTGTTTGAGAAAAGGAGCTCTGTTGGTCATGACACAGTGTGCTATGTGAAATCTGACACAGATTAAAACACAGAAAATCTACCACCAATCAACTAGCCATCAAACCGAGATGGTTTGATAATAGCAACTTTAACTTTAACTATATTCAGACACAAGACAAACATGTTAATTTTATTTTCAAGTGCTTTATTTGAATTGAATTCACCTGAGTGTTTTTTTTTAGTGTGGAGGAAACTGGGTGCTTCCGGAGAAAACCCATGCAAACACAAGGAGAACATGTAAACTCCACACAGAAAAGAAGAATGGAGAAATCGACGAATATCAGCATCTTCTTTCTGTGAGACCTGATGTAATCCTGAAACACCGTGTTGCGCCCATGAAGGGTGCTGCAGCCATTTTGCTTCAAAACATAATTTTGGATACTGCTGTATATACATCATTTTATGGTTGGAGTTGGATACAGTTGGAACCTAGTGCTTGTCATTGGCAATTGGGATGGATCACGAAAGCGACAGCTGCAGGCTTAAAAGGACATATTCGACATAATTCGTCTCAAGACTCAAACAGCTGAGGCTGGGCGGCCTCCATCCTGGCTGTGCCTTCTGCACACCGTTCCTGCTATCAGGTTTGAGCCCTGACTCCCCACATACACTGACAACACACTCCATAAAACATGCATCCACTGCAATACACTTTGTCACCTGCGCACATAACTAGTTGAAAATAAGAATGATTAGCTGATACTGATTATTAACTGGATATGCGCTGGATGTGCGCTGGATAGAATTTTGATGTTCAAATGGAATAATATGGTATGGCTGCATGAATTTAGTTGATGTGATTAATTGTGCACATTAATTGGTGGCCAGATGTTCGCAGCCATTTTGTGTAAACACATGATTTTGGATGCTGTATACACATCATTTATGGTTACTATTAATTGATTTGTGTTGACATGTAATTTATTCAGGGTAACATGTAGAAAGTTAAATTTAACTATTCGTCACCATTTGGTCACATGATTTGATGCATGACACAGGGTCAGGTAGTCGAAGTCCGAACAGTGTCGGGCATGTGGAGCAGTGGTTGAAAAGAGTTTTTGACCATCTACATCATATTTCCGGCTAATTTAGTGGTATTTCCGTTATTTTGGAATTCAATATTAATATTCCACTGAATTTGTCATTGTTTCGACTGTTTTGGGAATAAAAACCATTTTCACTTTTCACCATACAAAGTCACATTTTCTGGTCTTGGAGAGTGCGTTCAAGGGGCTCCTCATCATCATCCAAGTCTCATTGCCCGCTAATTTTATATTTTAAAAATCATGAATTGAAAATGAATAAATAATAAACGTAGATATTATAATATTTAATTTATACTTTGTAGTAATTTCCAACAGTTCAATTAAAATCTACACAGTATATGCTCATTCATACAGCACCATGTAATGCTCATTCATTCATTATCTACTGGCTTATCCATTAAGAGTGGGTGGAGGGGCTGGAGCCTATTCCAGTGACGTTGAATTCAGGCGGGGTACACCTGTTACAGATCGCCAGTCATATAGAGACAAACAACCATTCACAATCTGATCACCAATTAACCTGCATGTCTTTGGACTGTGGGGAGGGAAGCTGGTACTGGAGAGAACCCACACAGCACAGAAGACATGCATCTCTGTTACCTCTCAAAAAGAATTTCTTTGTACATCCCTTTTAAACTGTGTGTATACATTAATAATATTTACTCTTGGGCTCTACATCAAGACCATTACATAAAAGTCACCCATAAACTGAAATACATACTCTTAAGATTTGCCACGAACACATTTTAAGTTGTACCCTCCGTCTAGGGAACATTTTTTTGAGAGAGTGTTATTTCTGCTTTGTATTGATAACTGTACATTATTTGTGCAGTCTTATATTCTAGCTCCATGAATTTTAAGGCCTGTGTCCCCAGAAACAACATATTAGTGTTCAAAAAATCACAATGTTTACTATCATATGGCTCTTATTTGTATACTTAGTGGTTTGTGGTACTTTTTGTGTATTTACACACCACACAGTAAAGTTTGGTTTTACTGACCCTTACCGATAAGTAGCATAGATAATGGATGGATGGAGTCAGGACATCATCATTTCTTTAACTTGACAAACTCTTCATCAGTCACGAACAACTTTACCTGATTTTCACACAGTAGAACTTCCCATGCAGCCTAGTGCCCTTAACTTCATTCATTCATATTGGCCAACTCTGCACCTCACAATTTCAGTCTAATACCAATATTCGGTGCGAGCAATGTGTGCCCTATGTAACGAGGCAGAGAAATATGAGGGTGTGGAGGCCACGGTGAGTGAGC
>BRZM01002601.1:0-34107 GCA_033238685.1 Lates japonicus | reverse complement strand
ATGATCATTAAAGAGCCGGATGTACTGATCCAGACGATTAAACGGTCAACACATCACCAGCCTGCCACTGAATGATGTTACTGAATTGTTGATTAAGCATTCATCACGGATTATAAAATGATCATCACCGGTATCCGGCCAGCCATTATCGCCGTGAATGCAGACCATACCGCTGTCGAGGCACTATTCTCGACTGATTTTCACCACGAAACAACGAAGACCGATAGAATTGTTGAAGTCAGTTTGACTGATGAAGGGTTACGCCCATCTGGCCCGGTTGCCAGAACCAGTTTCACCACCTGAAAGACACAGTTCAACACCAATAACCACCGCCCGTTACACCGCCACGAACCAGATGAGTCCAGAAGAGGTATTGA
The DNA here is from genome assembly GCA_033238685.1 of Lates japonicus. Taxonomy (NCBI): domain Eukaryota; kingdom Metazoa; phylum Chordata; class Actinopteri; family Centropomidae; genus Lates; species Lates japonicus. Next base: position 33,730 of record BRZM01002601.1, on the reverse strand, counting down.
TGTCAGGTTTTAATAGAAGAGTTGTTGCAGAATACGAATGATACTAAATAAAGAAGAAGATCGCGATTGAAAACCCGTAAGACGATAAAAGAAAATTCATACCAGGTCATAAACAAGATTTACGATCGACCATTTGCCAGTTATATTACGTACAGCCCGTTTTAACATCAGCGAGATAACGAACTACGATTGTTAAATATTCATGTCGACCAAGAAGAAACACCAATATATGAATGAAACAGCAATTACTAATAATGATTATTAGTACTGACTGAAGACCGATTATTACCATCCAGAATAATGATCGACAACAATTAGTCTGCCCACAATTATTAAATATACCACCTTTTACAGATATTCAAATCACTGGCACAATTGTCTCACCAGAAACAGTGAGCCCAGATCCAGCTGTCTGAAGACCTGCTGAGACACAGTCACAGATTAGAGGGCTCAGAACAGTCCATGAATTATTTTGAGAGATGACAAACAGGATCGAACGCCAGCAATAGCCACAACCAGTGAAACCACCAGCGACTGGCCCCGCGCCGCGCCGCCACACAATATTAATAATAAATATATTAATAATGTTTAATTATTTTATTGAATCCAGGACATTGCTGAATAAGCGTTTACTTTACGATACGGCAATGATTTGAATCCGTTTCCAGAAAGACGCACGTCAAACAGCAGAACCACCTCACCGAACATACATCAGCCGACGCCACCACAAAATTATTCTTTCCATTCACCACGGCTTCATCAGCATCAGTTCACCAGTCTTCGACTGTTCAACGTCGTTTTGAATCAGTCTGGACAGCAATCAGTCTGTTAGTCAGAAAACAGTTCAGCTGCATCAATTGTGCATGAACAACCACACGTGTCCCTGCAGATCTGAAGATTACTCCCAGACAGCCCAGCTAAACCACTGGGGCCCAGTCTGATAGTCTGAAATACCACACAATGAGAATCTAATAATTATCCTAATAAAGAACAATTAATGTCCACCAGACTTTTTGAATTAAAGATGAAATTGAACACAGAATGGTATTTCATTTCGACAAGTCTGAACAACCGCAGGAATTGCATCAATATTGCTCATTCACCCAAAGATTCAGAATCCTCAGAATCATTCAGATCGCCCGAACGCGGTCACCGGGAGTCAAAGAGAAACGCAGCGCAATACCGCATTGCAGCGAGACTGCATCAGATAGCCAAACTTCGATGTGCCATAGTTTGTTTCAACAACCATCCGCCACCAGACCCCGATTCTCTTCCTCTATCGTGAACCATAAACAGCGCCACCGGTATTTTCTGTTCATTTAGCCGCGCCTGCTGTTCATTCGCCATGTTGCAATTAATGAAGAACACCTGAAACACAAAGAGCCAGTGCCTTTCAGTTTTCCTCGCCTCTTCCCTCTCCTCTGAGCCACTGAAAACTTCAGTGCTCACCCAGAAATTGAGAGACGCCAGACAGCCAGGCGGGCTGGTCGAATGACTAGACCAGTCATTGACTGAACAGACTGCCCATGGCCACCCGCCTCAACCAGCTGACCACCAGCCAATGACTGGGTCCCTGCCCACATCCACACTGATAATAAGAAACACTGAGGACCATTAAAATTAAAGCAATCAGAACAGAAGAATTCTGAATGCATCAGACCAGACACCACTGTCTCAGGCTGACTCACACCTGCAGTGATTCAGATCTGAGAAATATTTCAGAGGCACACCCTGATATCCTCAGACAGCAGCCTGTTGACACCAATATGGCAGCCTGCACCAGGCACCACTAAACTGGGGTCGAGAGAGAAAGAAGATATAGATACTATATAGCGAGATTACCAAGATCAGACATTGTTCAGTGTCGTTCAAGAAGAAAGGATACCTTTCTGTTAGAATGTTGAATATAAAGTCAGCGTCATGAATGAATTAGAAGTTTAGTCGTCAAATATCAGCGAGCTTTAGCGCTCGTCTTTTCTTCAATATTATTCGAATCACGGTCAGACACTGTGTTTGAAGGATGAGATGATGAACAGCATGACAATGGTCTGCCGAGGTGCGATGAAGGCAGCTGGAGACTACACCGTACAATGGTACCGCCGCGTCTTTACCAGCCAGCCGTTTATTAAATATATCATCAATTAACACTTTAATCAATCGAGTTATTTTTATTATAGTCTTCCGTCGTCCTGCGCCTGGTCATAGTACGACGGGCATGTAGTAGCTGTCAATCAGCGATTGCCTGCTTGTACCAAGAGAATCTGTTTTTTTCAAAGCGATTTTCATCGATTTGCATGGTACAAAGAACACAGCAGTTACGAGACAGTCGCGGCCTGTCACCGCCTGTTCTTCCCGTCGGGCCGCGTCACGAGAACGTTTTGGGATGCTGTTCCGACCAGCAAATCAGAATGAAGCGAAACCAGATGAAACAAACGGTCGATCACCGACGAATACGGCACCCACATCGTCGATCGAATGCCAGCCACGCACGAACACCGAATTATCAGCAACACACTGGCTGAATTGACCGATTAAACGAACATCGCCATAGGCCGCCTGTACGACCGCGTCGTCCAGCGAATATCGTGGAGAGCTGGCGTGGCACCGCTGATTACGACGAGAATTTTTTCTCAGCAACAGCTGTTCTTTGTTTTACTAGCCAGGTAAAACTTTACACTTTAATTGATTGATGACCACCACAGTAATTACACAGCAAACCATCATCTGCTCAGTAATATCAGAAATAAATAACGCATACCACGACCCCTGACGAGCGAATACCACGAACATCGTCGCCGTGCGCTCGACGTTGCAAATGTTCATGATCGGAAACGAACAGTCGAAAAGCAAGATATCACCTGAAGACAAAACATGATGCTGTCGACGAGAAAATTAAATGCACAGCCAGTATTACGCCCATTGCATACACCGGCAGAACCCAGCCGCACGCGATTAAACAGGCGCGCCCAGAACCGCCAGCAAACGCAGAGCCCATCATTAGTCGCCGTGCCTGCCTGTACGCAACAGGTGCAGCCAGGAAGCTCAGCGACGAGCAGGAGACAGTGACAGCTCATCATCAGCCAGGCGTTTGAGCATGCCTCGTGCCCCGCGTTGTGCTGGTTGATTGACAGGCAAGAAATACGAGGCAAAGACGACAGTATTCAGAGAATACAGACAGCAGCGAATGTTTGATGTTTACCAGGCAGGTGACCAGCATATTTCAGAGGAGCAGCAGAGGACTGATCACCAGGATAAAGCTTTGAGCACAGACTTGTGTTATAAGAATCAGCCAGATACCGCATTATCATTCGGAAACCGACCAGCAAGAGTCAGATGTTCACATGTCGTGATATGAATAGCCAGATCATTGTCTGTCATGGCGGCAGAATGGTACCGAAAAACCGATTGTTACCGCAGCCAAAAGTGTTTCGCGCGCTCGGTTCCACCGCGTGAGCGTTATGATCGTTCGATAATTAAACAGTTAAAATGGTTTCGCGCCCAGTTAATAAATACGGTTCTCACCACCGTCAGCCCAGTCACAGAACGATACCAAATCAGACCGCGCCAGCACTAGCACAATGAAATACAAGATGGTGGCACAAAAGTTATTTCAGAGAGGTTTGATACAACAACATCAGATTAATGTTTATCAGAGTCGATGTTGAAGCAAAATACTGGTCATACTGTCACAACAATGGCATCGGTGAACAGCCGCCGATATACCAAATATACTAAAGAAGTCGAGAAGATAGCAGTCTGATATCACAGAAGTCATTGACAGCTCATATACGACCATATATGACGAATACAGATATCATCGCCACCGATACGGGATGAACGTTTAAACGAATGATATCGGGATCAGGCACAGGGAGAGCATGGCAGCAAGAGCGGTTCCGGCTGGTTGTTCGCGCAGACGAATTTGCGCCACCGCACAGAGGAAGATGATTTTGAAACAGCGAAGAAGAAATCGCTGAACGGTACGTCGCAGATTTGTCACGACTTCACACCGTAGTTGGTGTGGTTGCCTGAACGTTTTTGCGCGGTCATCAAGACGGCGGTTTTAGAAAAGAATGATCAGTCAGCCATAATGTGCCAGCCTCATCCGTACTGCGCCCATATTTAAATAAATGAGTTTTAAATGCCTACAGATTAGAGATGTCAGATATTTTGAAGGTATCGAAATGACTGCTCAAACAAACAAACAAATGAATGGTTTTTTCTTTATTACCAGCCACGATACCAACCAGATCATAAATAGGTTCAGGCATCAAACATTGAAGAAGTTCTCTTGTCAGCCTCGAGACACCATTTTATCGAGTTCACCGTATCCGGCGCTGAAACAGCGAAAACACCCAGCCATTACCAGATCACCGAAGAATCGAATTGTTATATTGTCACTAAAGAAAGCCACCGAGAGAATTGACATTTTCTGCTGCGAATTAGAACATCAGCATCAACGTTTGAATAGTTTAACGAACTCACCAGTATCTAAACGATTGAATCAGCCCGCGGTTACGCGTCCAGCCAAAATGTTCGTTATTGCCAGCAGAAATTGATATCTGTCCAGTCAGTGAAGATGCAGATACCGCTTTCGCCAACGATCGACCAAACCAGTTCAGCGCCGGAAGGCAAGATTGTTTCGCCGCCGAAAGTGTCGGCGTTTATCGGTTCTATTGTCGCAGTCAGACGATAATGATGTCGCTTCTCCGCAATATCACAACAGCCAGCTAAACGCAGAGGCATCATCCTTTGAACAATGGTCAACAGAAATACCCACCGCAGAGTGGACGCACCGAACGTCAGGTTTTAACGCGTTCCACCGCATTAGTCGGCAGTCGCTCTGTCGGCAGCTTGATGATACCTGTACCAGGGATAGTAGCAGGAGGTTTTAGGTAATAAGATAATTAGCGTATGTTGTCCACATGAAGTTGCAGTCTGAAGTCATGCAAATATAGTCAATACCGCAAATACCGTGCGTCAGCCCGAACAGGGTCATTGTCAAACAGGGGACACGGCAGAAGTCAGTTTTAATGTTGACCGTTAGGCAAAAGGAATATGAATAGGTAGTCCGTTATCGACCGTCACCAGCACACATATATACATAGTTTGGGCAGGCGTTTCAAAGATAAAGACGGATGGTGGTTTCATCAAAGATTTGACGGATTTTCTGCTCGTCCGCAAACAAACCAATGTCAAATGACAGATTGTATTTCGTTTATGCCAGTCAGCGCCTCGCCCGTCGCATACCGCGAGAATGATCAAAAATTGTTCATTTCTTTCTTTCCATAGCTGATGAGGCTGAAAGATGACCACCCTGAATCTGACTACTAAAACATGGGCCCATTGATCTGCCCCACTGGGATTGAGCCTGTGTAGCCAGGGGCCAGTAATGGAACGTTCACGAGGAATAGATAGGCAGACTGAATCAGCAAAGGGGCACAACACACACACACACATGAGGTCAGCACCATGAGGCACTCACTGCAACACAGAACAGAGCACCTCACAGTGAGGAGCCTGTATACATCAGGAGGACCATGGTGGCCAGAGAGGCTCAGATCGCCGATCAGTGAATCAGCGGCTTACGGGAGCCAACAGCCTCGCCCCTCACTGCCTCCTCCTCACTCCCCATCCCGCCCTCCTCCCGCCTCACACTATTGTCCATGTCTCTGGTCGCCCGCCTGAGTGAAAGCCCATTTGCCCTGCCTGACAGCAGGCAAAGCCTCGCGCCCACCACCCTCCCTGACTGTCCCACCCACACCACCCAGCCTCTGGAGCCTGTTGTCGGCCCCACCGCACTTAACGATCATACCGACGTATTCAGAACAGGCCGAGGTCACCCGCAAGAGGAGTGGCGCAGGTGAGCAAGACAAAATATTAAATCATCTCGCAGCCCAATATTTGTAGTGATATGAATATGGGGAGAGGCCGCAGGAAGAATTAGTTATTCGTGACCAGACGCATTACGCACCCAACAGGCGAGCGCGCTGAGGCTGACCACGTATAGCGCACCTGATCGACAACGAACAAAGAACAAATCAGATACAGAGATTCGAAAGCCGATATATCATCTATACGATTCCGGACGATTTTAAAGCGTCATGGTATCTTCGAAACGATGAAAGCTGATACGGTATGCATCACACGGTTTCAATATTTCAGCACCGAACACATCAGGGAAACACATTCAACAGTTGGCACGTCGCAGCTCAGGTGTGCGTTACACGAATACGATGACGGACACTGAAGGTTACGATACGAAACACCACGGCGCAGTTTTGCTTGTCGGTGCAGCCAGGTTCATAATTTGAGGGCGCGTACACCACGGTCTGGCTACTGAAAATACAGGTCGATTTTCAGCGTTGCCCGCGCCGTCGTGAACCGAATTACGCCATCCGATAGCGTTGCGCCGAATTATTTTGCAATTTATTGTGCGAAAGAAGACTGCGATGATGAGACCACATTAGGACCCTTAGGTTCTTATTTCATCTTCCGTTTTCCGGATCGCCTCTGGCGCCACCCGACTGGAGTCCCGTGTAGTCTGCCGCGCACTTTGGGGAGCCAGGGTTTTCCCGACAATTCAAACACTTGCGTTCGTTAATTTCTGTTGGGGATGGATGAGATCTTTTGTTTGCTTACCTTGCCGTATGCTACCGCAACGCAACAAAACGTGAATGCACCCACCCATTGAAGATGAGCCTGCAACAAGATCAGAGACCATCTAGTTGTTCAACTCTGTCCAACAAAACCAGAGCTGAAGGATCATATCACGTTGCTGAAAGAAACGAGAAGACTTGTGAAAGCCAAACACACCATGAGTCGAGCCTTAGTCGTGCCAGCATCATGGTGAGCTGGCCAGCAGTCAGGACAACAGAGATGAGGTATGATGTATTTGCGATTTAGCACGGGCAAACTGAGCACGATAATTGCTCACTGAGGCCAGCGTCAGCCCAGCCTGAGCCACCACCCATCTTATCTGTCATCGGACCGCCGCGCAGTTCCAAGATTGTTCACCATAATGGACATCGAGGACCGAAATGCAGGGTCACGATGCAGTCGTCGGCACCAGCGCATCACCGCGCCGAATACGCCACCGTCGCAAAGGTTGCAAACACGAAACAATTATGGGTTGAACACTGTCTCACTGAATACTTAGCCACCAGCACAGATTTGGGACGGGGCTAAATGCTGGGCACACAGCGAGGCCTGAGCAGTCCGGTGCGACTGGCTTACAGCCGGCGCATACACACATGCTGGCTGCGAGAGAAAGCTTCAGCCACTACATGATGAGCAAATACGCGGAACACAATACACATTGAAAAGAAGCTGAACAGATTTTGATGACGCCAGCCGCGCGTAGCATATCACGATAAAGTTTCAGCAGTTTCGACAAAACAGATTAGCATTTGCAGCATGGTGCCGTCACCGTTACGCGCGTCATCATCTCCACTGATATCATCCATCACGACTGTCACGTGCGTCGCCAGCGTCATTTTCAGCCAGAGTCAGTCACCACGGTAGTGAGTTATCTGAAATAAAGTCTTCGTCAATTAGTTAAACAATAACGACGAGATTTATTTTTGTTGCACCGCCAGAGCCTTTTCTACGGACGTCGACGCATGAACGGTTGAGATTGATAGTTTATCAATTGAAGATTGAATTGACCATCATAACAGGCGGTTCAACCAGTCCATATGTTTACCGCATAGCGCAACAAACAAACCACTAAACATGCACCGCAATAAACCGCACCACCGTAAATACAAAACCGTATACACTTTAACGAAGAAGAAACAGCAGCACATTTGTACTATATCAAACACACAGCCAGAAGTTTATATCGCTGGATTTTATCGTCGAGTTCGGCAATTACGACGAGATTGGTTGCCGCAATGGTGTCCACGATACAGGCACAGCCAGTCATCAACGCCCGACTGTCAGCTGCATGCCTTCCTGCCTACCGCCTTCCACTTTCTCCGCGTCTTCACGTCGCTGCTCGCTCTATGTTTAACCGCTGCTCAGCGTGTCACCATATAGCATAACCGTTTAAAGTCATCGCCACGCGACCACCGGCGCACGATACGTTAGTATAAAATGGCACGGCAGCTTGCGTAGCCAGGCGGTATGAAATCGATTGAAAGGATTGTTGTTCAATACCAGGTCGCCATACGGTCAGGAAGAAACAGTTCAGCGATGTTGGTGAAAGTGGTACTTTATTCATTTTTGTCATTGCCAAGAGAAACATTGAGAATATCGAGAATTACAGTCAGGAGAATGAAAATCACAGAAAAAGAGGAAATTAGGGTGTAGACTGTATCAAATTACAAAGACATGCAAGAGCCAACATCATAGCCAACAGTTTTCCGCACAGAAGACGGTGAGCGGACAGGTTATATTGCTTGTTAGTTTTGCAGTCTGAACAACAGCTCAACAGAGCCGCTTATTCAAAATATAGCGAGACGAACCTTCATTTTTAAATTGAAATCATTGAGATTAATGAGAAACAGCTGCTTAACAGATAGCGCTTCATTTCGAACAGGCAAACGTCTTTGAAAGATCACGGCATCAGCGGGTCGGTTCACCAGAACAGAAATATGGTCAGCGCACGGCATATTGTTAGAATCAGCATTAAACGTACTGATCAACATTGCACCAGAGTTTATTAAATGCGAGTTGCAAACCGAATAGTCGATTGCGGAACAGACGGTAATACGGTCATATCAACACGGTTTTAAATACGACCTTCCGTCGTCATTAAAAAACAGCCAATAGCAATCACCCTCAACCGCAGCCCCAGACGATCATGCCTGGAATGAGCCGGAACAATATTGTCGTCAGTCTGCCGGAATACGTAACGTACTGGCATCATATCAGCACCGCTTTACCGGCATGGTCAGCACAGGTTGCCGACTTCCTTCATCTTCGCGATAACGGTGATTGGTCAGAATTGTTAGCCAGTTTGAACACAGGCTCATAACCAGGATAATGATTGGCTCAGGAAAGTAAAGAGCTGGCCAGCCTGAACACACCTGAACACACAGCTATCCACAGCCAGGCCTGGGAAGAACACCAAAACAAGAAGGTTTCAAGCTGCAGGCAGTCAAAATAATTATCTGTCTGTCTCTGCTCAAACAAAATAGTAGAGTTCAGGTCAGCGTGTCTTCTTTAGTTCTGAAAGCTCACTGCACCACAAGCCAGCCATGACGGTTGTTCAAACAGGTTTTGCAAACTGTTTATGTTGCTGAGAGCATCTAGCTGGGACCTGTTAAACTGACCTCTCAGGCTCAACATGCCCAGCCCCGCCCACCCACCGTCCCCTGACATCTCACCCGTCTCCACATTTCTATTAAAGTCATGGTCTATACTTATGTCTTCAATTGAATGTCAGCAAAACAAAACGAAAACAAGAATAATGAAGAGTTTCCGAATTAAACAGGAATAAATAATGAAAACAATAACAAACATGAGACCAGAGGATTGCGTCACCAGCACGTTCACACCACGCAGCGCGAAGCTGCTGCGTATCAATGCCGAAACACCGTCACGAAATCGATATTACGCCGCCGATGCAGTTCAGCGAGTTTGCATACGAAACAGTTTATAAGCTATACACCAGTCAACCGCGGCAGTACGTATCACAGCACCGAGAGACAAGTCATTGAAGAAACTGCTCAAAAATTAAAACAGTGACTACGTTCGTTCTGGCGCCTGACCGTAGTTTCGTTATGCGAATATCAGCGCGAACAGTCAGCATTGTCAATAGCCATTCGAACACAAAGTCAGAACGCTGGTGCGCAAAGAATATGGTACCGCGCTGAAGCGGCAGATTAGGCACGTCGCCGTTGTCATACGCTTGCGGAACAAACCGGTCAGCCCCGATATAGAAGAAGCATGGTACCGTTTCGCAGACCAGCCCGCGTCACGTACCACGTAAACAACAAGCCAGCGGTTAAGGACAAAACAAATAGTCAAGTAAATAGGCAGACAAAGTAGGAACAGTGATGAAAGGTCGCACGAGTCAGGCTCAATATCACAGTCAGTCATGAGAAGGGCAGCAGTAGTCAACAGCTGAACAGTTTTGCCGACGATCAGAAATCCGCTGTCAGGATGAGCCCGACTTAATATCGTCAGGTTTGCCTGGCAGAAGGAATAGCCCGAGCGAAATGAGGTCGTCACAATTTTTGTTGGCACAGCCAGCCAGACAACGTCAGCATCCGCCGAAGAATATCATTTGATAATATTCGAAATAATAATATAAGAGAAGACAGAGAGCGGCAGAGCCTGGCGTTTATCGGAAGCCAGCGATCGCCAGCCGAATCATAGCTGATAGTAGCCTTTTAACAATTATTTAAGAGTTGTAGTTATCCCAGGCCTGAAACAATTGCGAAAACCCTCACGAAGAGCCGGTAGTCGACGTCAGTTACGCGTAATACACCACTTTATTTTTCGTAGCTTTCATCAACATTTCGCAAAGCTGTGTCGTACCAGACAGTTCCTCTTCGTCGTTTTACGCCGCAGCCAGCCTGGCCTGGTGTCGAAGTCATATTTTCTTTGCTCATCAACAACGATCACCGCATAGAACACAAACAAAACAGCCAAGGCTGGTTTAATGCTTCATCAGATCGCCTGATTTCAATTGCCTGAATATTTTGTCAGCCGATGCCGCAGAATACCGATTGTTTACCATGCCACGATCAGCTCAGGTCGCAGGCCAGATGGCTTAAGGGCAGCGCAGACGAGGCCGTCATAAAGCTATAATCAGAGAGCATTTGCCCACTTTAGCGTAATATAACGATATCCCGTTCAGCGTCGATTACCGTCGTCATCGGCATATCAGCGTTCAAAAAGTGAAGACATTGTTGTTCGTTACTGGCTTTCAGTAATAAATCAGATAGATATACCTTGGCACCAACGACAAGACGAAGAAGAATGTTTAGTTATCAAACAATAGTATACTGCAGGCGCTTAGCCCGCCACCGCATAATATTGCAGTCAATAGATGCTATGGAATGGACCATGATGTCAACACACTGGCTCAGTCTCAGGCCAACAAAATCAGCAGTGTCACCCACAATAGGCAGTTTCATGATGAATACCATTTGATAGAATGAGTATCATCAGAAAGATGATTAGCCGCCTGGGCATGTAGCTTGCTCATGGCGCCTGCCTGTCACTGTCCAACAAGCCGCTTCAGGCAAGGTCACATTAGCTCAGCCAAAGGTCTCAGGCAAAAGATCGTCGTTACCACTTCAATGCATCTCATCGAGTGTTCGTATCAGTAACAAAGGTTCACGATGGGAGACGATCGGCGAAAGCCAAATGTTCAGTCACCTCGCCGCCTGCAAGTCCTCACTATATCAATGCATACATATATATATGAGCAGAGCGTGGCAGTTTCGTCTGAAAAGGAATAATATCTCTCGAGGAAAGCAAAGGAGTTCTTGATCATTGAGTTATCAATGTTCAACTGAAAACGAGACCCATCTGATGAATGATATGGCAAATCATGACCATGAAGATTTAAAGAGTTCGAGAAATAAACAGCCACGAAGAATGCCAACCAGCAAAGCTTCAAAGATCAAATGTGGTTTTGGGAAGATCACCAGCCGACGGCACAGCCCATCAGCAACTACGGAAGAACATGCCGCCAAATAGAAAATCATCAGTGAAACCGATATCGAAGCTAAACATGAAAATTGAAAATAAAGATCCACTGCGCAGCGATAGCAGACCACCAGTTTTATTCGCCGATATCATTACCGCAACAAAGATCAGTCCGCAAGAGCGATCGATACGAACAGTTTGAGATCTCATACTGATAATTTCCTTCAAATTATACGATATACGGTTCTTCGTCACTTCAGTCAGGAATTGCAGCGCCTGGCCTTTAATCGCGCCGCCGTAGCCCGCATACCACCCTTCAGTTTTGTTAGATGATAGCGTAGTAGTTTCGTTCGCCGAAAGTAGCGACATGGAAGAATAAAGTCTAGCTTCAGAATGATGTTTGAGCAAGATCACATTTAACCAGTACAAATGAATAAATGGCAGAGTTTTATCACCCATCACCTGGCCCAGCCATCAGACGAACAACAGCACCTGAGCATCACCAACAGCACCGCATTAATAACGCCAGGTATCAGAAGCAGAGGAAATAAACATCCAAGAGGATTGAATTTGGAAAATGAGACAGAAATGCTGAATAGTAGTTAACAAGCAAAATAAAGTTTCGAGGCCAAGATTCTGTTAGTCAATAATGAAGCAAAACAGTTTCAGTTCGTATAACAGCAGTTGAAACAGCGGCACTGGGGAGTTGCAGAAGGCATTCGCAGGCAAAAGGAAGAACAAAGCCCGTCCCACCAAATATATTAATCAACCAAACCAAAGATGGTCACTGCAACACTGACAGGGCCCTCCATGTTCAATTTATATAATGATCAGATCTTGAATTACCATTAAACATTCATAGTGTCTCCACGATGTCAGCAAACAAGAACAACAAATTATGTAGCACATATCAGGTAATAAGATGAAATATTATTGTATGTTTGTACTAAACAAATTAATATCCGCAATATATCAAGATGAAATCAGTGTTAGACACCGCACAATAGCTGAGGCCCAGAAGTACCGCAACTTTATATCGTCACCAGTCACGAGAAATATACGTCGCCATTTCATACCAGATTAGTTCGACGAAGCACACGAGAATTAACAACAGAGGGCCGCACCAACAGAAACCACCGATCGACTATCAACATGAAAACGCGAAGATGATGAATGAGCCAGCAGCCGCAGCGCAAAACAGTTCGTCCGCAGACAAACCCCAGCGCGAATGTCATCTGTGTTCTCGCCGCGCCGGCATCGCCAGTTTTATCAGGAATTGGCAGACGACAGCTCACCGAAATGCCAAACGATAGCGATTATCGTAATGAACTTGAAGAGCACGTACCAGCCGGAGAACATAAGTGGCATTGAAGATCATCCGTTACCAGTCGGTCGAAGATTAGAAAAGCCCGTTTTATTTACCGTTTTCAACAGGCCCAGTCAGCGTCAAACATTCGATTAAAACACCAGATTGACGTCAACCAAACAAGATTTGAGATTGTTGCCCGCCGCAGTACCAAATCCCTCCACGCCCGCATTTTATCCGCCGTTCGCCGCAACACGCCATTCCGTCATCGCTGCTATGCTCAGCATGCCCCGCGACGCTCACCGCAGCAGCATCATCAGACTGAGCAATTAACCATTATTCACCGTTTGCACACAGTTTAATTTTATTTTTGATTGTTAATAAACCGGCATATATCATAAATATTGAGCCAGACACCCAACCACGGTTTGATTAATGTCCAATATCTGCTCACCATTAAATCAAATTGTTCACCGACGAAAGATGCCAAACCTGTTATCCACGGCGATTATCTGAATTTGACGCGAAATCACTGCACCGTGTCCAGTGTGACACTGGTCAGGAAAAAGACTGAATAAAGGATCAAATAATATATCTGATCAAATATTTAACATCTATATTTGTTAAAATAATATTATCTTATCAACAAAAACTGAGAATCAAACCATCCAGCACAACCGATCAGACCAAACCTGAAATGTCACCCAAATGATAAGCACACGAGACCAGCATTGATAGTCTGCCACGCACAACCGCTGCTGATCTGGGCGCGTCCGCGACACCGACACCAGCATTTTTATTTGCCTATCGTCATCGCAGCACCGACAGTTTTGATCACCGGATGAAACTTCCAAATTGGTTTATCCCAAAACTGTTACGAGAAGACAGCGTTTTGTTCATCAGGCTATGATGTGATCGCTGCTGCAGTCACTGCATGACCTGCCTCCTGTCATTTAACAGGTCAAAACCGATTTGTTTCCAAACAGCATCAAGCCCAGAAAACCCAAACTGTCAAACCAAAGTTGAACTAACACAAAGTAAAACTAAAAAGATATGTGGTGTATATAAAGGCAGCAGAGCCTGAGGTTCCAAGTGAAACCGAACAAATTAACAAACCAAAGCTACAGTGCTTGTCTTAAAGGCAACTAAATATCTTTCAGACAAGTTATCAATTATATCAATCATTAATCAAATATGTTAATAAGAAATATATATTATTAGGCTATTTAGTGCAGACAATTTTCTCAAAACTTTGCCTTGTTCTCTTCATGATTACCTTTGATTTCTACAACAGCTTAATGGCAGCTCGATTTTCTCTGTTAAATTTTAATTCTGCTGGTTACTACAATGTAGTGAAAATCATAATATTGCCTCAACACACAATACACAACCTAGTTGATGTGAACATATCGATTAAATAACCCAACTGACAAAACTCTTAGCTATCAATAATCACTCAGCGATTAATTATGCCCATCTGTAATTGAGGCACATACTTAGTGTTGTTATGAATTAATCCAACAGCAAAGATTGAAAATATTACAAAGTGTCATACTCTGCCAGTGATTTAGTGATAATGTAGTAAGCATGGCACAGTGGTGCTTTGTGCTAACATGCTAAAGTATTCTCAGTGCTAATATGCTGATATTTAACAGGTATAAAGTTCACCATGTCCACCATCTTAGTTTAGCATGCTAAAAGTAAAGTACAACTGAGGCCAATAGGAATGTCATTACTTTTTTTTTTTTTTAGGTATTTGGTCATAAACCGAAGTATTGGACGAAGAGAAACTTTGATGATGATGATGATGGTGCTAGATTAATAGTTAAGGGATTGTCTGGTTAATGTTGCCCTATAAAAAGTCATTAGAAGTCCTCCTCTGGGGACCATGTCAATTTCATGGCATTCACTAAATATTTGCTGAAAATCCTGTCCCACTGCTACCATTGCTAGAAACAGCATCTTTAAAATATACCCGAACTACCTAAATTGAGTCAGTAAGCAGCTAGGACAGCAATTGACACAAGAGCCTCAATGAAAAGCAGCAACTGGCTGTGGATTGTACTAGATGCCAACATCTGGCTGTGAAACTCAAACTCATTAATGCAACTGCTCTCATCAATAAGGTAAAATGATTGGGGGTGGGGTGGGGGGGTACAATCAAGGGGCGGACAGATCAGTGCTGCATCCTGTTGAGCATTGGAAGTGACTGGACTATACTCTATCAATTGACTAATACTAAAACAACTGACATCAGTTATATCACATTTATTTGTGCTTGAGGATGTGATCTGCATTGCAGTTAATTTGAATGAGCCGCCATAACGAAAAAAGAAAAAACTCATATGACTCCAACCTACCCAAAGATGGAGTAAAAAGCCACAATGATAAAGAACCTGACAAAGAGGAAGACCCCTAATGCAACAAAGAACTGATTTTGCAGTTTATAACTTTGCACAAATGGACAAATAAGCTAATAAGGAAATACAAGAAAGAGGAGAAATTGAAAAGTGGAATTGTTATTCTGCTGTGCTGTCATGTCATCTCTCACTGTAGTAAGTCAGGCCCCCACAGAGGAAATGCTTCAGTGATTTATAAGTAGAATGGGCGGAAGTGCTGTTTATTTAAGGGACATTTATGAAATTGAAACTGCCTCGACAGTAATGACTGAGGCATACCAAGAGGGAATAAAACCAGCTCACAACTGTTTCTTAACCCAATGGTTTAACAAAAAAAGAACTCTTTGTCATCCAAACTGTGGTGTGGACCAAACAGCTTTAAAAGGCGGGTCTCAGTCTGCTTCCAAGCAAACTCCAGTATGGTTCATTTTTGCCAGAATACAAACCTTTTTTTTTCCTTTCTTATCTATCTTATCTTTTCTTATCATTATTAATTTTCAGGTAGTCTAGGTCCAGCTGTTTAGTTTATACCAGAGTTTGACTGACAGGTAACTCAAATGATCAGTACTAAACAAAGCGGATGCTTTGGCAGTTTGATTGTTGTCTGAAAGCAAACAGACCAACCAGATGATTTTGTGACAGTATCAGGTATATGATTTAAGCATTAACTCAAAGGCTAACCCTAACCCTATTTTTAAATAAACCTGATGATAGTTAACTGTTCAGGAGTCAGGTCAGTACATGAGTACATGGATTTTCACAATCAGTCAGAAAGTAAAAACCAATTCAAACATTGGCTGTTTTGTGCTTGTGTCCTGTGATTTGGCAATTCATGAAGTCCATTAAAAAGGGCTATCAATCAGTCACACAGTAACGCCCTGTAATACTGCTGTTCCACTCACCTTTTTTCGTCCTGTCTCTCTGTTCACTATTTAGAACATTTTGATTTGCAGTCTAACAATACTAATCATGCTTATAAACTGTTAATTCTTTGTGAGTGCACATTGACACATAAGAAGTACAGTATCTCACAAAAGTGAGTACACCCCTCACATTTCAGCAACCATTTCATTATATCTTCTCAAGGGACAATACTATAGAAAGGAGACTTGGATATACTTTAAGTAGTCATTGTCTAAATAGCTGGCAACACAAGTGAGTACACCCCTAGTGATACCTGTACATGTCGCTCAAACATGCAAAGCCACCTGTCCTATTCATCATATTCATGTTTTTGCCTGCTTGACTGGACCATACAACTTTGTGTATCATGGATTAGAGCTGTTAAATTTGGTACTTTGGGTACAATTCTCTCATACTGGTCACTGGATGTTCAACATGGCATCTCATGGCAAAGAACTCTCTGAGGATGTGAGAAATAGAACTGAACTAAGCTGCAGCACCGTGGCCAAGGTCATACAGTGGTTTTCCAAGACGGGTTCCACTTGGAACAGGCCTCGCCAGGGTCAACCAAAGAAGTTGAGCCTTCGTGCTCTGCGTCATATGCAGAGGTTGGCTTCAAAAAACAGATGCATAAGTGCTGCCAGCATTGCTGCAGAGGTTGAAGAAGCAGGAGGTCAGCCTGTCAGAGCTTAGACCACATGTGTCAAAACCCCCAAGGCCCACAATACATCCGCCCGCGTAATTATATCCCACCCGCGTAGATCATTTTATATTATCATTAGTGGCCCGCGATATGAAGCACTAACACAATAAACCAGATCCTATAATGCAGCGCTTCAGTTGCTCGCTTTAACGCTTTCCCGTTAATCAAGTGCGCAATCAACGCGCACTTTGCTGATAACTGAGCACACTGGCGCACTGAGTTCGTGACGCTTTGGGTGACTTTGTATACAAAAAAGAATTTCGAATTGCTTCGCAACCCATTTGCCGGGCCGACGCGGGAAACTGCACTCTGTGCAGATTCAGAGATGGAGCTGACGAGCCTGCAGTGTAATGGGACACTCAAAGGCAAGTAGGATACTGCAGGGCCCGCATAAGTTTATCTACCCATTCCCCAGCCCCAGCTCCGCCTACATGCCCGAACCTTGTGCATGTTTGTAGCACATATCTGTGTGTGAAGCCTTCAGTGATGTGAAGACTAATAAAACAGCACACACACTGATAAGCACCTGCAGTCCATCCTGAGAATCTCCACACAACACAGGACCTCACCAAAACATAAAAGAACCACACAAAAAGATACATCCAGCTCTGATAAATGACATGTTAAAAGAAATCAAACATGACTATTTTAATGTTTACTAAAGTTACACACTGTCACAATTTTTTATTTATTTTTTCAGGTGTTTTTTAGTTTGCTTGTTTATTTATTCCGGAATATTCCCAGCCTGCTTTTTATTCCTTTATTTATGTTCAAAACATTTAGTTTTAGTATGTTCACAAATGTTTATCCTGTTCGCCCATGACTCCAAACTGGGTAGGCTTTAAACTTTTGGCCCTGTGCAATTGAGTTTGACACTCCTGGCTTAGACCATACGCCGCATCAAGTCGATCTGCATGGCCTTCATCCCAGAAGGAAGCCTCTTCTGAAGCTGGCTGACAACTGAACCCAATTCAGCACCTGTGGGGCATCCTCATGCAGAAGGTGGAGGAGTGCGAGGTGTCAATATTAGGGATAGACCGACTATCGGCCGGGCCGATTATCGGTGCCAATATTCGGCATTTTGACACATATCGGCATAAGAGATCAATTTAAAACTGGGTTATTTTGGCTCTGATGCAGTCGCGCCTCTCTGTCTGCAGTCACTACTCTGTCTCCAGCATTGTGCCACCCACAGCACCATCTGACTGGTTACACGCAGAGCCATGGCACGGGTAACAGCCAATCAGCAGTGAAAGCTGTGCATGGGGTGCCGGGTGGAGAAGCTCCGGGCTAAGAGATGCTGCTGACCCTGGGAACTCCCTGCTCTTTTTGTTTTTGTTTGAACTTAGAGATAGATAGATAAGTGAAAGATAATAAAAATGAACAACATTACAGTTATATTGAAATTTTGGAAAACTTTATTTACTGTAGAAAACTTTAGGGAGCTATTTCTTTGTTTAAGTTTTCATTTAACTTTATAAGACATGCTGCTGAGCCTGGGTGCTCTCTGCACTTTCTGTTAGAATTTTAAAACAAAGATGTCTATTGTCTAAGATAAAAAAAAACTTTAACGTGTTGCAAGTCAAGAGTTTGTATTATTCAAAATTTTGACGCCAATATTTTCACTTTTACTGCAAATGAATATCGGCTCCAAATATCGGTTATCGGCCTCCTTGACTACTAATAATTGGTATCGGCCCTGAAAAAAACATATCGGTCTATCTCTAGTAAACATCCACCAGCTCCATGATGTCATCATGAAGGAGTGGAAGAGGAGTCCAGTAACAACCTGTGCAGCTCTGGTGAATTCCATGCCCAGAAGAATAAAATGGTTGCTGAAATGTGAGGGGTGTACTCATTTTCGTGAGATACTGTAAGTGCTGCTTGACTTCTACTGAATTTGATTTCCCCACAGTGGTTACCATCTTCTCCCACCTGTTATCAATAGTAGAATTTGATGATGAGTGATAAGTCATCATAACATTTGAACAACTCCAGCTCAGCACCTAAATTCTTTTCTAATGAGCTTACAAATAGTTGGAAAAACTACAGACATGAATCAGTCTATACAGAGACACGAGGACAGAGAGGGAGACAGATGCCTGCCACCCCTTTGTTACAAACTGTGTTTTTAATGAGCAATGAGAAGGATCAATGGCACAAAAACACCTGCAATGGCAGCAGTGTGGCCGTGTTGCACCAGATCATGTTCTCTACACCACATGGATGGAAATGAGCAACTGCAAATTGAAAGACAGTGTGTGTGTTTGTGTGTGTACTAGAGCACTTTGTGGCCTCCGTACAGTTTAATGCATGAAAGCTAACACTAATATTTTTCAAGATACCAATGTTTGACAGAGGATCAAGTTGTACCCATGGGACAATTTTGCATTTTAAAGGCTAGTGTTATGGTCACTGGATTCCCTAGCAAAATAAATATGCACGACCATGTTTTATGTCAAGTTGGTGCACTTTGACATGTAGCTTCACAATGTGAAATTGTGAATACACAATTTGCTGGTAGCGGACTGTCTTGACAATGGTGGTCTTTAAAGGAACAGAGCACTGGAAAGTTCAAAATGGAGAAAGCAACTGTACCACTGTTAAAATGAAAACTGGGGACATAATATATCATTAAAATATCCAATGGATTTACCTATGAATTTAAAAAATGGGGACAGTCCCTGTTTCATGTATTTTGATCATGGTAAATGTAATGAACTATTGTGATGGTGGACTGCTAAAATTGGGTACAACTAAGTAACTCTGTAAACCATGTCAGAAAATCATACAGTAGCCTACCATTGTGAGAGGAGCTGTGGTAAACTATGGAAATGTTAAATGTTTTACATGTCACAGCAAGACAGTTCTAGGTCTGTACCCTGGTTTGTCCTTTTCTGTGTGGAGTTTGCATGTTCTCCCTGGGCCTGCATGGGTTTCCTCCAGGTACTATGGCTTCCTCCCAAAGTCTGAAGACTTGCAGGTTATGTTAACTAGTGACTCTAAAAAGATAGACTGGCGATCTGTCCAGGGTGTACCCCGCCTCACACCCAATGTCAGCTGGGACTGGCTACAGCCCCACCATGACCCATTAGTATAAGCGATATAGATGATGGATGGAACCCAACAAATTAATGTCAAATCTGGATTTTAATCATCTCCTGATATAAACCTCTGCACATAAAATACCATAAAGTACAGGCTGTTAAACTCAGAACACTGCGTATACTAACTTGTGTCAGTAGCACATAAACATGTCCCAGATGAAGATGTGTATCCTTCAACATGACGGATGAGCTTTTAAGGCACTTCAGTAGGATAAGGCGCGCGCGCGCACACACACACACACACACACACACACACACAGTTTCTGAGAAACTGAATGAAAAAAATCTAGAATAAAGAAAATCTACAAGAAAAGCTACACCCTCTACAAGAACACACACAGATTTGTGTCAGTCTCTGAAGCTGTTACCATGCCGACACGCCTGTCACTCCCCCACACAGCCAAGCAACGACAGAACTCTCTGTTACTATGGTGACCTGCAACTGAGAGCTTGGCGATTGGCTGTCGGGTGCTGGAGCAACGACGTGGAGAAAATGGAGAGAATGCAGAGGGAGAGGCAGAGCAAGGAGCTGAGAGGACTGTGCAAAGCTGATAGAGTGTGAGAGCTGAACTGAGTGACAAGCAATATGCACATGTGTGCGTGGACACACAGACACGCAGCAGAAGCTAATCTCTAAACAGTAAGAGAAGTGGGTGCTGAGGCTCACAGTGAGTCTGGCAGATACAAGCAGTCTGTCAGCTTCACATCACACAAACACCTGAATATGGTGTGTTTTGAGAGAATGCCTTCATGGTACTCCAGGAATATTTGGGAGAATATGTGCTGTTGCTTAACATGGTACCACTCTTGCTTAGAATTAAAAAAATCTACTTATATACAAGTTTTTGTATTCCAAATTCCACAGATACAAGTTTAGAATATTTCATGGTGCAGTTTGTTGTCTCTGGAGTCCTAGCCTGACTGACATTAAAAAATGGGTTTGGGCTGGTAGAATCATCAAAATAATTTTGAGCTATAAACTTGATTTGCCTCATCTACACCTGGCATTAAAACCTGTACGTGGATACATTATATGGATAAGATAAATACCCATGTTAATGCATAAATGCATATGAAGAATGCATTTGGATCACTCAGACCAAATCCTTAGGTGGTCAGGCTCACACTGTGATCAGATCTCAGCCAGCTGTAAATGCAATCCGTACAGCATGGTCACATTCTGAAGAAAAAAAATCAGCCCAACGAATTGTAAGTTCACTTAACCTCTGCCTCTTCACGTCAATCTGCATATTGCTTATTGAGATCCAATCACATTGTAGACACAACTGAAGTAATGAGAGGGCATTTTAATACCAGGTGTAAATGCAAAGACTTTTATTTTCACTGAAATAACTCCCTTGTCCATGGGTGATGAGCTCCTGAAAAAGCAGAAAATAGTGCACTTCTAGCAATATACATTACAACCAAGTCATTGAAATGGATAATGTCAAGTAGAGGTGTTATATGAGAAGATCAAATATTATACCATGTGTTATTCTGCTTTAAAGTAGCAACACATCATGCTGCTAAAGTCACCTAAATCCTGTGAGAATGTATATTTTTTTGTCAAAGGCTCATGAAGAAAACTTTATCAACAGTCATCTTCTCTGCTGCCACTGAGAAGCTTATTGGCACAGTCATCGGAAATTTCTTCTGCACTGTTCAAAACCCTGTACTGGCACTAGTGTGTGTGTGTTGTTCACGCATGTTTTATATCATCATGTATGAATTCAACAGAGTTTCTATGCTGTGTGTGTGTGTGTGTCTTACCTGACTGTAAAGCGTCCTAATTGTGCCTGTGAGGTTCTCAGTCTGCTCCACCTGCCCACCCAGAATTTTGCAGCTTCCTGGTCTACAGAGACTCATCCAACTTGACATACAAACACACACACACACACACACACACACACACACACACACACACACACAGATACACAAGAATACACATATTTGTAATTTGAAAAATCTCAGTAGACTGTTAATTGGGATTGGATTGATTATTACATGAAGAAGTTGTTTCAATGGTGACACACAGCTATGCCTATTGTTTGACAGGCCGACACACAGCATTGTTCTATTTGTAAGTGTTGAAGTGTGCTGAAGTGCGTTGACGACTGCATGCGTGATGCACATTCACATTTTTCCCAGATATGATTGTCCAGTGTATGCTGTGGGTGTCAAATGAAATGCTAGAAGTGCTACTTGACGAGGGTGATGTTTGTTGCAGCTAAGACCAGTGGGCAGCTCTCCAAACAGTGAGCGACAGTAACAACCTCAAAGTGACAGAAGTGAGGGCTTTGAACATGTCAACAGCAAGTGAAGGCCTCTAGTAATGCATTTTGAACTAAATATACATAAATACATGTACAGCCCTTCTCCTACCTCATCCTCTGCTTGTCCTAACTCTTTCTTAAGCTCCTCCACCCGCAGTCGCAGCTTTTTGACTTCGGCCTCATGACTCTCCACTCTCCGGTTGGCATGGGCGAGCTCTGCCGTCTTCTCCTGGAACCGCTTTTTCAGCTTAGCGTGAAATGTGCCAAGGTCAGCCAGCCCTGAGGACACAACAGACAGAGACAGAGAGGACAGGCTTAGGCTGCATTAGTCTATTGATCTTATTTACTGCTGAAAATATTTATCTTACGAATAGTGTGCACTACATTTTGTTACGCTGCAGCCTTATGCTGGAAAAACAAACAAAAACAAAACAAAAAATCTCATCAATCCCCACTTAAGAAATAGAATTTAGTAGCAGAAAAAATGTTTAAATTTATCAAGGAAAGGAAGCCCTGAAACCCTGAAATATCACAGTGCCATAACTGAATTTACCACAGGACCAGTCAAGGTGTAGAAACATCTCAGAGATGATCCAGAGAAATGAGAGGAACAGAAGCTAAATTTCAAGGGTCACATCAAAGTGTCTGAATACTTATGTCAATGTGATATTTAACTTTTTCCTTTTTAATAAATTTGCAAAAAATTCTAAAATTCTGTTTTGGCTATGTCATTATGGGATAATGAGCGTAGACTGATGGGGCATATATTTTTATTTTTAATTTAACATAAGGCTGCAACATAACAAAATGTGAATGCACTATGCCTCTTAGATAATATTTTCAGTAGTAAATGAGATGTGTTCAATGGGAACAAGCACGTTATTTTTCAGTTATATGGATAAACCTTTTAGATAAACTAAAATCTGCAAATAACATTGGTCAGCCTTATTATCCATCTATTATTTCAGATGTCCATTATTAATGACTATGGTTAGTAACCTTTGCCATACCTGAACACATACTGACAGTGCCCAACTCGGCACAGATGATGTGTGGTTTGCATTTTCAGACAAAAAGGACAAATTTTAGAGGTGGATTGCATGCAAAGTCAATGGCTCAATTAGACTAATTACCCCGCACAAAGTATGCAGAGATCGGGTCAAAGTAAGGTGAAATATTCTGAGTCTGTGGGGCAGATTCTGAGTTTGATGTACATGTGACCTTATTTATTCAGGTAATCTCACAGTAGAGACTTCAAGACAAAACATGCACAGCTGTGACAAATAAACACATACAACAAAACAACCGGACAAAAAAAAACCTAAAATATATTAACAGTAACATCAGCAGTATACACAAAGCACGGCAGCATCAACGCAATCACAGACATCACACAGACTGCAAGCCGGAACACAGGCACACTTCCATACACATGGCTAGTGTGTCCACTGCAAATTAATACACATTTGGTACTGCTGCACATACCATATGACTCACCTTAGCTTTTAAAGAGATAGTTCATCATTTTGTCATACACTCTTACTCACATATAGAAGTATCCATCTATCACATATACCCATGCTGGAATGATTAGTAACCATCTGTGTATTGGTCACAGATCAGGTGCCAATTGATTAATTATGCAGATATCGGAGCCAGAAAACAGCATACTTCCACAAAACCAAAATAAAAAATGCAGTGATACAGTGCTGTGGAGTGAGACCAAAAATAGATTGATCCAAAGGAAAAAGGTGGTAGATAGACACAGACGCAAAGAGACCTGGCTGATGTCTCTGGCCTGCTATGTGTCAGACGAAAGGTCTGATAAATGCAGCAGCTTTCTACTGTCCACCTCAAAAGCAGACATGCAGCCAGAAACCTCAATATTCCCTGCAGTGTCATCATTTGAAGACTATGTACTGAATGTGTCTAAGAGGGCAGAGGGAGAGGGAAGAGACGGGAGATAGGGAGTGGGGAGGAGGAGGAGACGAATGGGGGGAGGGCGAGAAGCTGAGAGACCCTGACTCCATTAAACATGAGGGATTACTGAATGATCTACGAGCATGAATGTGTCTGAGTACATCTCTGCACATATAATGGCAGGGATGCATATATGGACAAAAGTCTCTTCTGCTTGTGTGAATTCATATTCTGTATGAATTTGTGCTAACTGCAAGTTTGTCTATGCTCACAGACAAAAGTACAATCATGTAAAGTGTTTGTTATCAGAGTAGCTAGGTGCATGTGTTATGCCACACTGCTCATATAAATGTTTCTCCTGACTGAGAGAGACCCTGAAGTCTGCTAATTACATCTGTTCCACCAAAACAAAGACATACAGACAATACCTACTACACCCATACACACACACACAAACACACACACAGAGCCAATTACAATACAGTGGGGAGAACAGATCAGCTCAATAAAAGACTACATGAGCAAGAAAATGAAAAAAGATGTGGATAAGACACAGACCTTATAGGTTAAATGTATAAAAACACCAAAAGTAAACATGGAGAAGGAGGCAGACAAGAGGCACACAGATACGACAATATACTATACATAGAGTATACAACCAAACAGAGTACCCTGGTCAGCATCATTAAAATACAAATTCTGTCCATTTAATACATGGTTTATTTGTTTTGGGCCAAAGCCCAAGAAGAATCACGTCAATTCTTTTGGAAACCAGAAATGTACAATCCATTCTTTTATCTTTTTTAAATATATATAAATATATATATATATATATATTGTATGCCAGCCTTTATAATTGATGACAGATTCAATCTTCCTAGACATGGATGATACTATTCTAACACATATGGTATTTTCCTCTTGGATAACGTTGATAAAGGCTGACTTCATGCAGTGTCCTACACACTGTTTGACCAGTCACTGAAACACCTGTTTCTTCAGATAACCCTTTTGAAAATAACACAGAAATCATTGGCCATCATTTGCATGACATTTGACTTCAGACTGCATAGCCTGTATGTTGGGTAAACAACCCCACCTAGTGGCCATACTATAAAAATACTATCTATCTACTAATCTCTCCATTATCTATACTGCTTATCCTTTAAGGTTTTTTGGGGTGCTAAACAAAGAAACTTGCCTTGCCTTAAAATGACAAACAGCCACCAGCTCATATGACATGACATGATACGAAACATGGGAAAGCAGTGACAGCCTTTACACTTGACTACGATACAAATGACTATGTTTGCTATAAGGTAGATGATGTGGTTCCAACAGTTGGCCGGTAAGATACCACCTCCTTATACTGTATCTTGAAGCCAGACAGAGCACTCCTGTTTGAGGCTCTGTTTGGGATTTGGCAGTGATAAAAAGATGATGTATCCTCTTTTGATTCATGTTCAAACAATTCATGTTCAAATAGTTAACCCACAGAAATTTGACTGTCAATTGTCAATTATTGTAAACTATTTTGATAATCAGTTAATCATGCCAGTTGCTTTTCAGTGGCAAAAGGGGCAAATGTTCCTTGGTCCCAGCCTTCCAAATAAGAGATTTTGATCTCAGTCGACACTAAAGTGAGAATCTTTGCATCTTATACTGATTGTCAGATAAAATGGGAAATCTGAGGACACTACCTTGAGCCATGGTAGATAATAATAGGCATTTTTTTTGCTTTTTCCAACATGTTGTAGACTAACTGATTAATCAGTTCATTATGAAACTAAGAGTTAGTTGCAGCCCTAATCTAGAGACATGACATTTTGATATTTTGATGTTGCTATAGATTGATCCCTTTGGCTGGAAGGATATTGTCAAGTCTGTCATCTTCTCGGAGTTGAAGGCTTAACTTTAGGTGCATTAAGTAATAATTCCAGTTTATTACAATTTGAGTCTTACAGTGTGCTTCAGAAAGTATTCACTTCGCTTTCTCTACATTTTCCAAATCATGTCCAATCAATTGAATTTACCACAGGTGGACTCCAGTCAAGGTGTAGAGACATCTCAAAGATGATAAGGAGAGGGGGCACCCCCATAGCCAAATGGTTTGGGGCACGTACCACATGGGCCTTAGTGCCCTGAGCAGCTGGTCCCCAGACCGGACTCCTGGTCTGGCCGGACCTTTGCTGCATGTCATTCCCCTACTCTCTCTCCCTGTTTCCTGTCTCTCTTCATTGTCCTGTCCAAATAAAGGCAAAAAAGCCCCCAAAAAATAATATTAACCAAAAAAAAAAAAAAAAATTAATTTAATTTAATTTAATTTATTTAAATAAATTAAATTTCAAGTGCCATAGCAAAGTATCTGAGCAATTATGTAAATGTGATATTTTAGTATCTAGTACCCTTTTTAATAGAAACATTTCTAAAATTCTGTTATGGCTTCATCATTATGGGGCACTGAGTGCAGACGGATGAGGGAATTTGTTTTTTTATTTTTGCATAAGGCTGATACTTAACAAAACATGAAAAAACTGAAGGAGTCTGAATACTTTCCAAATGCACTGTAGTGCCATAGTTTTGGCTGTTATTTGATGATAACACTGACAGTTGTTTAAAATGGATGTTCAGGTAATTACTTTACTATTCACAGTTATGGAGGTCATCCAGCCAATCCTCCTATACTGTTCTCCTTGTTTCATGACAATACTCACAGTCAAAAACCGGAACATGTTCACTAAAATAACCTCCATAGCAGCTAAAATCAGCTGGTCTTCCACCAAATTCTTCCTACAGTTAAACACTAAGGCCACACGATCACCAGGGCACAACACAGGACCACACTCACCCACTGCACCATTGCTTCTCCCTGTTACCTCCTCTGGTCGACGGTATACAGGTCCATCAGATATGAGCACGCTTTAAAACAGTCCAACTCTGTCAAGTCATTAATACCTGGAATATGTGAGCAACGGGTCTGAAATTGATATCTGTACTTTGGTCACAAATGACTAGAAGAGTATGTGGGTGTGTGCTATGGTGTCTCCCTGCCTGTACAGCTGTGAAAATGAATTTCCCCATGGGACAATAAAGTAACTAACTAACTATCTGTGTGGTCGTCAGACTGCTTATATCTCTTGCTCTGTCTGACTTCTTTTAAGTGATGTCACCATGTTTGCAGACATCAGCGACCGCTATCTACACTCGATGATTATGATGTTTGTGACAATGATAAAATTAACAATATACAACAACATCCAGGTCTGGTCAGCAGCAATTAATCTGATGGTAATTTAACATACATGTCAGCCTCATGTCTAAATAAGCACCCTGGTCACTTACATAAAAATCATAATAGCAGTCTTACTTTCAAACATAACACTTTCGACATGGCATGAGTCTGAATTTGATGCCATCAGGTTATGGTTGCATGTGAAACATGCAAGACAGACAGAAATGAATTGAATTGAATGAAATAATTTTAATAAACTATGGAACACTGTGAAAGAGACCATTTTAAGCTGTTGCAAAGTTTCTTCTCACATCAGGGCAGTCTATAAAAACTACTCTACCTTTGTAGTGAGACCAGAGCAACACAAAACCCTTTTAAAACCACAGTAACAATCAGACCAACAGTCTCTCCCTATATTTTTCCAAATTTTAGTCTCACCCACTGCATGAATGAATAAATGAAGATCCAAAAAAATATTAACATATCACAGCATGTGAACTAATTATCCCAGCTCTTGCTGAGAGATCCAGAGGCTTTCCCAGGTCAGATGAGACATACAGTCTGTTTAGTGAGTTCTTATCTTCCCCAAGGTCTCTTCCCAATTGAAAAATAAAATAAAGAGAGGCATCCTGGAAGGATCTTGATTGGATGTCTTAACTGTCTGTATGTATCTGGAAATTCATTCTTTCGGTCACTGCTACTATAGGTGACCGCTGGAACGTGGACTGACCAAACTTACCTTCTAATCTATAATATGATACTTGTTATGTCCACTCATCAGACCTGTCTCAGGGTTCACCTGTTCCACTCTCTGCCTCATTCTAGATGCAATGACTCTAAAATATGATAACATGGTGGTACCATAACTGACACAAATACAATCTGTTAAAGGAAAC
Organism: Lates japonicus; assembly: GCA_033238685.1. Classification (NCBI taxonomy): domain Eukaryota; kingdom Metazoa; phylum Chordata; class Actinopteri; family Centropomidae; genus Lates; species Lates japonicus. Next base: position 5,384 of record BRZM01002601.1, on the reverse strand, counting down.
CTCTAGGTGACATCAACAGTATGTTGAGTTTGCAGTATGGAGTTTTGAGGCAGCAAAAACTCCAAATCTTCCTACTGAACTGATGGTGGGCATTAAACATTGTCACTGTCAGTGCAGCAAAGTTTCCCTGTTACAAACAGCATATGGGCACATAGATACAGAGCAAGAGCTGCAGAAGGAAAACAGATAATGGTTCGATATATCTTGATTTACACAAACAACAGATGGAGGGGTTATGTAAGAACAGCACTGTGTGTGTGTTTTGCGTCAGCAGTAACATAAGATGTATTAGGTGTTGATGAACTCAGATACACACACACACACACACACACACATAAGTGTGCCCACAGTACACACAAAATACACAGTTCTGCTCTCTGTCACCCCCTATTGCTCCACCAGGGTGTATTTGTGTGTTTGAGTGTGTGTTCATGTGTGTCACAATGTGACAGTGAGCATCAATCTGTGCAGCAGCAATAATGCCAAAAGCCCTGGCTGCGACTGAAGATGATTCTACTATCAATCAACCAGCATGCGTGTGCTGAACGGTGTATTCGTGTCCAAACTGGGCTGCTCCAGTTTCTTCTCAGTTTCTTTCCGATCAATACCATGGTTTCAACACTATACACCAAACACAATCAATCTCTCTCTCTCTGTCCTCTCTCAAACACACACAGATACAGCTGACAGTGTTCCGCTAAGACATGGTCACGGCACAAAGTCAAGAGATCTCATCAGTGTGTGTACTGGTATAGTACTCTGGTGTACAAACTCTGAAATCCATTTCTATTTCATTGCCACCTGGAATTTAAAGGATAATTCAGTTTTGTATACAATATTGGTTACTTTGGTGAGGACAATGATAATTAATAGAGATGATGGACAAAACTATGAGAATAAGACCAAAGTTGTAATAAAAAGGATTTTTTTTTTTATATCTTACTAGCTCAATTGAAGGCAACAAGAAAAGAGGACAGCTGTTGCTGGGGAAAAAATTCTCAATAGTATGGTCAAAGCAATGGAATCCTGCCCACCTTGTTTCTCTCAAATAGTTCACTCTGGATGGCCTTGAGGTCTGTGTCAAGTGCAGAGGCAGCCTGTCGGCGTTTCTTGGCCAGTTGCTCCTCCAGGTCTTCAGCCTGAGCCCTCAGCTTCTTGTTGTCCCTCTCCAAGGCCAGTTTCTCAGTTTCCAAGCGCTCCCTGCGCCCCCACTCTGCAGCATTCTCCACCTGCAGCCTCTCCATCTGAGAGATACAGAGAGACACAGAAGCTGAGGACACTGAAATGATACATGGATTTTAGGTGTACCATTGCTAATCCATTGCATCATTGCTGGTGACACATTCTTGTGTAAAACACTACACACCTATTTATCTACCAGTTTATGCTTACAGGTGTAGTGCCACAACAATTCCCTTGTGCTGCCAGAACAAGAGCCTAGTTAATTTCTCCTCCATTCATTTGTTGCAATAAACTAAAGATAAGCTGTACACCTGCTTATTCATGCAATTATCCAATCAGCCAATCATGTGTCAGCAGTGTAAAGCATAAAATCATGCAGTTATAGGTCAGGCGCTTCAGTTAATGTTCACATCAAACATCAGAGTGGGGAGAAATGCGATCTCAGTGACTTTGACTGTGACTGTGGTTTGAGTATTTCTGAAACTGCTCATCTCCTGGGATTTCACTACAGTCTCTAGAGTTTACTCAGAATGGAACCAAAAAACATCCAGTGAGCAGTTCTGTGTAATGAAACACCTTGTTGATGAGAGAGGTCAGAGCAGAGTGACCAGACCGGTTGGAGTGGTCACAATTTACCATCTCCTAATGGCTACTTCCAGCATGATAATTGCTCTTTTTTGTGCCCTCATTATAAAGTCAGTGGGAGAGAGAGGAAATCAGCAGGAAAAAAAAACAAGTTAACCATGTAGAGGTGCTGTGATTAAATGCAGGGCAGAAGTGTTTTACAGTTTGACAAACTGTTTCTGTTTTGTACATTCAGTAAGTACTATACTATACAAACACTAAAAATTAGCTGTCATGGAACCCCTTGTCTGTACTTCCAAACCCAGCTGTGATGTGTTTGTACAAAGTGTTGTGCTGCACAGGGACAGGATAGTTACTATTTGATGTAAAGGAGGACATTTCTGGAAATGGCAATATAGTTTCCTCAAGTAAAGGCAAAACAATAAATTGGATGATTCAAAAATTCAATTAAGTTTGATGATTACTCTGACAAATAGATGTCAACAAATGACAATGAATAAAGTTAAAAAAGGCAGCACTCACACAAGAAAACAGGTGTGGTTTATTTGTGAGGTGCTGACATTTTGTACCTGCCCACCCTTCTTCCATCACCCGTCCCTCCCAATCTTTCCTCTGCCATGCTGTTGTTAACTACCCTCACACCTCTTTCTTTGCTCCCCGTCTCCTAACCTCAGCTCGTAGTTCAGCTAGTTTCTTGTCCATGCTGGTTCGAGCTCCCAGTTCATCCTCCAAGTCTTCAGATATGCGGCCGAGTTCATCCTGGTGCATTTCCTTTAGTAGATTCAGCTAGATGGTGTTAGGAAGAGGAGGGAAAAAAGACAAAGAGCCTTCAGAAATACATGATATTTTGGTGGGAAAACAAAACTATAAAATCTCATCATTCAATATCTCAACAGCAGCAACCCTTCAAACTTTATAATTGCTTGACATTTAGCTTGATCTATAAACTTGTAAGAAAAGACATCCACTTTTCCTTCTTAAAAGGTGGCCACCTCTGGAACCAAACATCTCCTGTGATCTTGCAGGGAAAACAAGCGTAGAGATGAGGATGACCCAATCTCCTCTACCGTCCCTTCTCATATCTGCTCGTTCTTATCTGATCATTGCATCTCTGCTTGTGTCTCATCTGCCTCCTCTTCACCCTATCATGCTTTCATCTCCAGCTCCTCTACGCCACTCACCTTCAAAACTACACATCTCTCATATCCTCTGACCCACCCCCAGTCCCTTCTTTCTCTTTGCTCCACAAGACCTGTGTTTGCTGTTCCCCCAGCCCCCACCCCCACATCTTTCCTCTCTCACTGCAGGCATGGACTGCCCCCAAGTGGGGTAACTTTGCTAAGACACTGACCATGTGTCAGCCCAGAGGGCTTACACCTGAGCACTACACTCCATGCATGTTGCTTTAGTTGTCCAACACCCAGGGAACATAACAGCTCACTGAGATATCTTGAGGATGTATGGCAGTCTTATCTTCAGAAATCCAGACATAATCCAGATATATAAGACAATCACAGCCACAGAGAACAGAACAGAATGTATTTCTGTCCATGTGAGTCAAAGCATGTATCATATGGTAATAATTTATAATACTATATAATTGCTATATGATTATCATATAGTCATAATGTATTCTAATACCTGTATTCTGTTGTAATCTGTTATTGCATATTTACTACATATATCTGGACAGATGCTTCCTAAAAGGATCTTTAGTTTGAACATTTTGCATTGACATCCCTGGACTACTGAGGTGAAATTTTATTTTGTATGATTAATGTATTTTTGATGGAATATCAGAAAACTGCTCTGTGGTTACATATACATTCGTTCGTTTTGCTCGTTTTGCTCGCTTGATCCCTCAGTGGCTTTCCACCTAGCCAACTGTCTAAAGCAAATGTGCAGCTACTGAGGAATTTAACCGAGGTCTCTTTTTCTTAACTCAAAACAGCTCTGGCTGCTGTCTGTGTGGATATAATAAAGAAAAACCCCTGACTGTTGATTATTTGTTTAGGCTGCTTTAAATCACAGCACTGTGCATTACAAATTGCCTCCTGTTTAACAGAGCAAGATGGCAAGTTACTGACAGCTGAGACAATGAGTTCCAAAGTTTGAAGATGGATTGGAGTTTATATAGCAAATACCAGTCAATTAAAACATGCCTTAAACTGCATAGATACAGATCCAGCAGCTGTGGAGTGTGCAATGAAACTAATTAGAAAATACAAGTATTCCTCAGTGAAAATGAAAACTAACAACTAAAAAAATCTAAAAACCTGACAGTGTCTCAAACACTCTTAACTCTAAAAAGTACATATAAATTGAAGCAGTGGCTGATTGTGCTAAATCTGATCCTGAATTTACGGAGTCCAGGTTCCTCAGCGGCCTAAGTGACTGAGATACAGAATCTAATCAATTCAATTTATTTATATAGCGCCATATCACAACAACAGTCATCTCAAGGCACTTTTCATATAGAGCAGGTCTAGACCATACTCTTTAAAATAGGTATTTACAGAGAGAGACCCAACAAATCCCACCATGAGCAAACACTAGGAGACAGTGGCAAGAAAAACTTCCTTTTAAGAGGCAGAAACCTCGAGCAGAACCGAACTCAGGGTGGGCGGCCATCTGCCTCGACCGGTTGGGTTAAGAAGGAGAGAGAGAGGGGGAGAGGGGGGGTGAGGGGGGAGAGAATAGCGAAAGAAGAACATAGCATAACACAGGTTCCATATCAGATGTAAGGTGAGGTAATACAGTAATACAGTAGTAGTAATGATAGTAGTGATAATTAAAGTATTAGCTGCTAACACAGCAATACAACTAATAGCAGTGTAACTAATTTGTAATTCTAGCAGCAGGTGTTGAGTGGAGTTGTAGGAGCAGCAGGTGACTTGTCATCACAGATCAGACTCTACAGCTCCAGAGGCAGAAATACCTGCAGAAAGAGACAGAAGAGGAGAGAGAGACGGAAGAGCACAATACTACAGGAAAGGGAAGATATTGAGTTAGTAACATGTATTTATGGGATATGAATCCATACTGATGGAGAGAGAGGGAGAGAGAGGGGGAGAGAGAAAGAGAGAGAGAGAGAGAGAGAGAGAGAGAGAGAGAGAGGAGCTCAGTGCATCATGGGAGATCTCCCGGCAGTCTAGGCCTATAGCAGCATAACTAAGGGATGGTTCAAGCCTGAGCCAACCCTAACTATAAGCTTTATCAAAGAGGAAAGTTTTAAGCCTACTCTTAAAGGTACAGAGGGTGTCTGCCTCCCGGACCGAAACTGGGAGAAGGTTCCACAGTAGAGGAGCCTGATAACTGAAGGCTCTGCCTCCCATTCTACTCTTTGAAACTCTGGGAGCCACCAGTAAACCAGCATTCTGGGAGCGCAGAGTCCTGGTGGGACTGTAGGGGACTATGAGATCTTTAAGGTAAGATGGAGCCTGACCATTAAGGGCTTTGTATGTGAGGAGGAGGATTTTGAATTCTACTCTGGATTTGACTGGGAGCCAATGTAGAGAGGCTAACACAGGAGAAATATGGTCTCTTTTCCTAGTTCCTGTCAGTAATCGTGCTGCAGCATTTTGAATCAGCTGCAGAGACTTTAGAGACTTGTTGGG
>BRZM01002599.1:21034-38928 GCA_033238685.1 Lates japonicus | reverse complement strand
ATGTTTGAGATGTATTGTTAGTTGCTATTCGGATTATTTATTTATTGAGTTGAAAAGACGCACAGGACGAAAACAAACAGTTGGTTTCGACACACAAAAAGTTTCAGAGTCCAGAGCACCCGCACACAGGAGGTGGTGTCCAGGGCAGCCGCACACACGCTAAAATGACCGCTCGACAGTACTTAAAATACTTACAGCGCAGCTGAAGATGCCATTGTTTTTGATAAAGCTGAGAGCTGCTCTCGTCCGCACGACACGTCACTTAAATCGCAGGTCGTTTCTGGCTTCGTTATAAATACAGTTAATGCGACAGTTGCCGTCAATTAGAAGGTCGCAAGCTTCCGTGAAAGATACCGTTTGCCATAAAGACCATGTCTACTTCGTACCGAACACACATGGCGGCAACCGTCCTTTCGCCATTTTTTGGCCTTCGTGAAAAGTTTCACGAACAGTCCGCGACGAGAAAAATATTTCATATTCTCACGAAGAGCCCGGCTCGGCACACATTGACAAACGTTGTCAGTCCTCCCGCAGCCTGCCCGTTATTTTGGCATGATGCACGCAGCGATAGTTTCATCTGAAACAGATCACGAAAGAAAGAACAGCGATTTAATTGTGGTTTAAATGTTAACATTACGTGAAAAGAGATAATGGGGTTAGCCTGAGGAGAAAACAGAGTGGTTCCACGGATCAAATTCAGTCATAGCCAGACGAAAGCCATATTACGCCCAGTTTTCCGCCGTTATATACTGGAGAAAAAGAAACACAACGACAAAATGAAAACCGCGAAAAGAAGACGAGATCAACCACTTATTATTTTTTCTGAATTTGAGTCAATAAAATGAGTATTACAAATTCGCGGTCAAGATAGTTCTTAACTCAACCCGCAGAACGCTGTTATCAGGTACGATTTCGCCGTCATACCCAAGATATAGCGCAGTGCGTGTCACCAGAGAATGAGTGAATACCGTTGTCGGCGGGCCGATATTAGCGTTGACCCGTTCCGCCAAGAAAGCCACCAGCCAGCGAGCCGAAGACGAAATCAGGAAGCAAAATTGCAAAGGTCCCGGACGTAACATCTGTGTACAGACGTACATTGTTATTCATAAACTTCCTCGTCATTAGCCTGCTGTTAGTTTGCGTGATGAGGCCTGCGCGCAGGATGACGATACTAAGCGTGACGAATGGACGTCGACAGCAGAGCAAAATCACTCTAAAGAGGCCGGCAGACGGAACATATAACCGTTACTATTGAGACAACCAAACGTCTCCAAAAAACAAGGATAGTTCACCGCGAAGAAATCATGAAGGATTTATCTGTTTTCAGGGGTGGCGATGAAATTCGTAGCGAAGTCACGAAACACCACAGCCAACCATGACTATTCCATTCTCATCTTGCAGTTGAAAGAGGCGGGAACAGCATCGAAGCAAGCTGCCAGCAAGAGACTGCGCTCTTAACGCGATCGAGCCAGCGAGTGAGGACAGCGACGCAGTTTGAACAATGAGTGTGGAGAATGTTGGAACCATACCAATAGCCTTAGATAGTGATGTACGACAGCGAGGAACGCGAGGTGAATCACTGATTTTGACAGACGTAAATATGCTTATATTGAGAAGTTGGCACGAACAAGAAATTGGCAAGGTAAAATAAAACAGTGTCGAGTTTGATAATGTAGAATAATGAAAATTAAAGAATCTGCATCAGCGAGGCGCACGGCGATTAAACATGATCACGCTGTTGTCGCATATAATTTGTTGCAGGAAGGAAATCACAGTAGTGAGTCACAGCTGATTAGCAAACCAGTTGTTGTCGTGAGGATTGAGAACACGACATGAACCACTGCGGCACAGAGGAAAAATGGATGATGAGGTCAGCAACCCTGAATAAGATAGATAAAAGACAACAAGATGAATTATTCCAGACCATGATTAAAGGAAATGAAGGAAATGAGCCTGTCGAAGAAATCAGGCAGAAATGCTGGAGCCAAAGCCTGAAATCTGATCAACCGCCCCTGACAAATGAAAAGCGAATAGAGGGTCGTACGAATCAAGGAGTCCCCTCAAAGGAGTCTGCAAAATGCCCAGCCTGCCTGAGGTCAGCAGCCTCACCAACAGCCCCTGCACTATGAAACCATCTCCTGTGATTAAAACTAGCTGATGACCAACGGTGCGCCTGTAAGGAGAAGCCCACTCACAATGAGGACTGCCTGTCCACTGTGATTAGCCCTGGGCATGAGTTTAAACACCAGATCAGTTCATCTGAAAATCAGATTCACTTACTGGCCCAACATCTGTGCCTGACACTGCTCTGTGAAGACGAAGAACCATGTTAAAAGTATTCACATAAAATGAGGTACAGGCAGGGAGACGGGCACTTTCAAAAAAAAGTACACTGCCTGATGAAAGCACTGGGCAGTGCTGACAGCTGTCCAAGGGTGTTGGGACCAAGCTGCAGCAGAACTGTGCTCAGCTTGGCATCATGAGATATGTAAGATGCACAACATCCAGGTGATTCTGTCTGAGTTCCAGCCAGCACATCATCTGCAGTGAGAGAAGATCAACATTATCCTGCCCTCTACTCCCTCCACTTTTATCCTTGTGAGGACAAGACACTGCGTATAAAATATACTGGAGAAGAGGATGCCCATCTCGATTAGCCTGGCCTGCTTTAACCACGAGAATGAGAGATTTCACACTCAATGTTTCAACCACATCTGTCACCCTGGCACCACCAAAATATAAATATTGCATAAGAGAGGTACATGACAACCCTACACCTTCTGTTAGAGAATGAATTTCTCTATGAGTTTTGGAAAATATCAGCCTGCCACTCAGCTGACTGCGATGGGAGCCCAAGACAAAGTCATCTCTCGGGAGTGTGGCTGAGGGGAAGTCAGGAGAGGAATTCATTAGTTTCATTATGACCTTGTACTGGAGGAGGTGGGTCCAAGCAGACTAAAGGCCATTTTTAATTTGGGGTACATAAGCAGCAAGAGGACATTATAGCAATGAACATGCCAGACATTTTGCTGTTATGCCGAGTATCAACATTTTACAGATATATTCATTAAATGTCTCCCCCATTATGTTGGATTAAAACAAAACAAAAAAAAAAAAAAAACTAACTAGGGTGGTATTATATTTAAATATATTTGTTTTAGAAATTAGTATATAAAGATAAAAAATGGAAAGGAGTGAAGTGAGGTAGGGGGGTATTAGTTTGTTATATCTCACCGGACAGAATTGTTCAGCACTTTTCAACAGAATAGGATATTAACCAGAATACTGGTGTTTATTGCATCTTATATTCTCATAAATGCCAATACAAATTTTTGTTCTTTAACTTGGTCCACTGTTGCCTTGGACAATATGAAACCTTATTTTTGAGTTGTTCATTACAAGTATTGCTTTTTTGGTACAGAAATACAGAGTATGTATGTATATTTTATATTTTGTGTAAAACAAGTTACTTTAACACACGTGATTTCTTCAGTCACTTCACAAGTGTTATTAGTATAACCTGGGAAGAGTAATTTAGACTTATAAACAAATGACAGTAAAGATGTAACTTTTAGATGATACGTAGCAGGTACAGCATTCAAACGACTCTGAGTCACATGCACCTACACTGAAGTTATTTAGAACCTGAACAATGTGTGCTAATTAACACTGGAATGCAGCCTGTTGGAAACAATCACTAAATAAAGTTATGGCCATTAGGGGCTTGCTGATCCATGAGTGTTTACTGCCTCATTACTGGTTCATCCTCAGACAGCTGTGGAGGATGTTTACTGACCTGTGATTTGTTACAGAGGTACACTGTTACCATTAAATTAGTCCTGGACACCATGGCTGCTTAGCGAAGCTGAGGACAGTGATACATGTTCATAGAGTAATATAATCTCATTTACCTACTGTGAGAAACACTTTGTTTTGGTCTGGTGGTCATACATTTTAGTCCGTTTAATCATAAAAAGAGAGGATAGTTTTGTGTTCTTAGAGCTGTGATGAAGAGTTGCTTAAAACATACGAGTTGAAAGCACATTTTTGTAGGCTGTAATTTGAAGGACTAATATTATAATGACACAAACCTGTTAACTATGATAAATTCTCGAATGATTGAAGAGAGAAGCTGATAGATTCAGCTTTTTAGAGTACAAAGCTGTCTGTGGTTCCTTTTCAAACAAAATCAACGAACTGAAGCACTACTTTGAAAAGGAGAAAAAGATAATGACTCATGATATGTTACACTGAGGTGTTTATTCTGTTACAAGCCATCTGTGTTCCTCCTCAGCTTGGCTAAGATTTTTTGCTTCTTGAAGCTTCCATCCCTTCATCCCCATTTTTTTCCTCATGTGCCTTCATGCTGCATATGTGCACAAAAGATAGGTTTTAGCATATGTCAATAAATATTAATCTCTGCAACAGCAGCTAGGGGGCACAACTGAGTGAAAAAAATATGACTCTTCTTTGCTGGTTACCATTTCTCTTTAATAGAAGTGTCATCACAGACAACCAAAGCAGTGAATCATGTGTTTAAATATTACATGCAGCCTCCTGTTTTGATGATACCAATGATTTGTTTAAGTTTTCAATGGGCTCTCTTGCATTGCATAAAAAAATCCAACCTTTTTATTTCTTCTGTACCAAAGGTTCATTCAGTGTAGCCTGTAAATACTTCAGCATGTTTGCTTTACATTCTGTCACAAAGATGGTGTTCACACTCACAGTTCTACATATTCATCAATACATCCCACTCACCATAAGAACTGTACAGTACATGGTTTCCAACATTCCTCCTACACTCAGTAACAAACTGCATCTTCATCCATATATCACTTCAACATCAATCTTGGTTCAAGAGCAATTGTCTTGCTGGCAAAGCTTGCAAAGCTTTAAATTTTCAAACCCCCCCCCCCCCCACCATAATAAACACATAGTTAAGGATGTGGAATAGTCATGGTTAAAGAAACAATGATGGTTTCGTGTGAGAAACAAACTGCAGTTTCCTGTGCTCCCATCCTTATTACCACCACCACTAGAGGTAGAATGAAATGTAACTGTGGGTTGTAATAACCTGCACAGATGACCTATCAGCTTGTTTTTTGCAGAGGGGCAGATTTTAGTTAATACACTCAATAAGAGATGTAGTTATATGATACATCTGCCAACCCTCTTTAGAACAGTTTGCTCCTCCCATATGTCTAATTTAGAGCTTGTCCATACATCCCACACACTTAAACATAAATATGCTTTTCCTCACATCCCATTCACTCTTACAGACCTGTCACACCAAACTGCTGCTTGGAAAGCCTAATAGTTAACAAGGGAGACATAAATGCTAATAACACATCTGCCCCTCTGGAGCCCCAAATGTACATCCAGGTTGTACATAATGATTTTCTTCTAATTTGTCCTTGCAAATGCAGCAACAACAGACACAACTTATTGCTTGGAGAGACAGAGTCAAGCACTAAGTATCAACCCCTCTGACAACAATTATTCCATATATGGTCTCTGAATGACCACATACTGTACCTTCTGTCACCATTATCATGGCAGCAAAATCCACAGCCACCTGTGCTTTTCTTCCCATTAGACCTGCAAGGTTTAGGTTAAGGGCCTATCTTATTCATACGGAACTGTTAATACCTCATTTTATTGGCTTCAGTTCAGAAAAAAATAGTAAATTCCAGTTTATTCTAGTCTTATTTTCATGGTTTTTCATTTTTATCAGTTATGACAACATTTTTCTCTCCAAAATGCCACTAATAACACCCGACTGAACAGAAAAGCTGAATGCTCATGAAACTGGTCTGTAAACTGTGACAATGGACAGTTTTGGTCATGATTTTAGCATTTTCCTTTGTTTTCTCCTCAAAACAACTTCAGCTACATGTAACCACACAGCAGCTTAGAAATGACATATTGACATTTAAGCCACAATGAAATCACTGGGCTATTTCTTTCTCTTTCAGTAGTCTGACAACAGAAACAGGCAGATGTGTAAATAAGAAGAGCTATATCATGAATTCGGCTGCATTAAATACAGTATAGATGACCAGGCAGGATGCAGGAGGTTTAATGGGCTAACGTTTATTAGTATACCAGGCTTCTTCAGACCTCTTCAGCAAAGGAATCTATAAATATTTTTCTCATCCTGGATTTCTATTTCATTTAAGCTTTCCCTTTTGAGGTTTATTGTAAAAAAAAAAAGTAATAAGAGGGACTGATTTTGTATCCACCATATACATGTGTGTCATGTTTGAGACACAGAGTAGACATGGGTCTTTATAGCTAAAACATTATCTCTCCACAGAGCACATTATTTTCTAATTGGCTACAGCAACTGTCACATTTGCTTCTTAACATAAAGCAGAAATACAGAAAAAGAGCAGCCTACGATTTAAGTTCAGCATTGTGCATTGCACACAGGGAGACAAGAGGGGCTTGGCTCCTCAGAAGCCTCAAAAACGGATAAATATAGCATCTTCAACACTATACAACGCTTGCTGAAATGATATAAGAGATATTTAAAATTTACTGTCCAGTCAGTGGTCATTTTAAACATGTGTGTGCAGCTCTGCCCTGGACCTCACCTCCTGGTGTGCAAAAAGAGGTCTCCCAAGAGATCCCCAAAAAACTTTTGTGTATCAGAACTATACATATACTATTAACTTCTTTGTTTTCATCCTATGCTGCATCTTTTCCAATAATAAACTCCAATAAATAAAATGTCCAGATGCAAAAAAGCAGCCCTTATTAAGTCTTTCAACTGTGGTCTCTAACATGTCTGTGATAGATCTGTCTGTATCACAGGTGCTGCCATTAACCTACTATCTGATACCCACACTCTCAATCAACCTTGTTGATTACCATCATAACCCAGGTCTCCTTTGAAAGGTAACCTTTTAAATGTTACAACCAAAGAGTGAGAATGAGTCTAAGAGAAACTGAACCAAAGTTACAGAGGCACAAACATGATAGAAATGTATGGAAAACACTTTGTAGCAATTGCCACAAGTCCGAACCAATTTTGTGTCACCTGCTGTTGCAGTGATGTGGGATCCTAAAATGCCTTGCACAGATAGAATCAGGAGACTCAAACAATGTGTAATTTGTCAAGGTTGTGTGAAGAGTGAGTCTGGTACAGACCAAAACACAGCAAAAGCAGAGTGAATACAAAGCATCCTATTGATGGACGGTGTAAATGTAACCTTTTATGCAGATTTTGTCCTACAATGTCAGGATTATAAAATAATGATTTGCAGCAGCACAGAATCGGTCTTTAACAAACTGTGGAGGTGACTCTGAGATGTCTGATAAACTCTCCCCATGCAGAATTTTTCATTTTATGGAGATTTTTTTTACTTAAGCAAAGGCTATGTACAATATATTGCAATGAATTGAAATGTTGCATCTAAAATCTGATTAATTTTTTTAAAATAAAATGCTTAATGACTTCTGTTTGCCTGACTTGTAAGGAGTGCCTCATGTGTCCTGCTGCCTTTGAGAGTCACACTTATGGGCTTTCAGTAGAACAATAGGATACCTTCTTCCAGTTTGATGGGTAAGGCACTTCAGCTTCTTTGCCCACATACACTGATTGAATTTACATAAAAGTCTGTATCAAAACCACATTTTGAGGTTGTTCTTGTAAAAGCCTAAACTCAGCACTGCTGACTGAGACATCCCCTGACCTGACATCTCCAAGACAAAAGGGTGAGTGTGTGTCTTTTCCCCAGATTGTGCCGACACACATCAATAAACAATGTCAAATAGTTTGATGATCTTTGATGACAAATGAACAGAGGTTCTTTGCTAACCTATGAGATGATCTAGTGCAAAGTGGTACAGACTGATTAACTGAAAGTAACTTTGCCTGAGAATTTATTTAGTCGGTGTATCTGCTTTCTCCCTTGCTCATCATTTCTAGCTTTCCCCAAAAGTTGAAAAGTTTTTCCTAGTATATGACTCATTGCTATTCTGACAGCTTTGATCTCCCTGATCCCTTGATCTTGAGCTGGTCATAAGAAAAATGTTGTAATTGACTAAATAGCAACTTACAGAGGATCTCAGCTCTCCAGAAATGAACCAGTAAATTTTACTGCGCCAGCCTTACAATGTAACTTAATCAGTTTCATGGGGTTAAGATGTCCACATGTGGAAACAGTATACACCCAAACAATATTTAAGCAAGCAAGGGTACATTTGTCATTCCTTCAAAAATCAATTCATGGTCCCAGGCTACAGTTTCCACACCAGCAGTGTTGCCCATTGTTCCCCCACCGCCAATCATAGACAAGTTGTTGGATTGCATTGACAGAAATAGCATCAAGCGTGAAGAACACACGACCCATGGTGAGTAGTCTGATCAGAAATACATTTGTTTGACAAAACCTTCCTTGGTTTACTCCAGGGTTGACTTTCCGCAGTCTGGGAAGCAATACAACACCTATTACAAGTTTCATTTCATGCTCCTCTGTCTCTTTCTCCCTCTCTTTCGGTCTTTGTATTCGTCTGTGAAGAACACACTTAAATGACCCTTACCCATAGCAAGTCCTCAAACATAAATGACATAAAAGGTGTCCTTGCCCTCTAAAAGGAACAATACAACCATTACAAAAATAAGGTTCAAACGTTCTCTGATTTGCCAGTGCTAAGATTTGGTCATAGGCAATTAAACTACTTGGATAAGACTGGGGAAAGGTTGTGGTCATTGATAAAAGAAACCATTGTTGCCTGGTACAGGTTGGTAACTTTGCCTGAGAATTTGTTTAGTCACTGTATCTGCTTTCTCTGTCAGCTTTGTTGAGGGATCCCTCGCTCATCATTTCTAGCTTTCCCCAAAAGCTGAAAAGTTTTTCCTGGTACATGACTCATTGCTATTCTGACAGTTTTGATCTCCCCGCTCCCTTGATTTTGAGCTGGTCATAAAAAGCTAGAAAGCTGCAGTCAGATAAAAACTCTAGCAATTCCTTATGATACGATAATATGTAGGGAAACTACTTTAGAAGTCTAATGGAAAATAGTGGTCGGTTCAAAGCTTTAATGACAGAATTTAGCAGCATGCAACACATGGAGAAAAACAGATATGAGACTGATGGGAAACCAGGACCTATACATTAAGCAACCTTTAAAACCTCAGTGACTTTGATTCTCTAATTTGGATTCAGGCATTTTGAGATAATGTGGGGCTGCAGAGGAAAAAGGTTGCCTGGATATTTGCTCACCAGTTTCTACTATGAAACAACACTTTTTGCTGTGCCTTGGGATAATGAACAGTACACAGCTGCAGTCATAACCAGACTCTGAGGTGTTGTTTAAATAGATATAGGGATATGATTTGAATTGGGGGAAGTTTGGAGTCCCAGTGATCTTTGGTCATGCTTTGCAGTTACTTTCTTTGCTTTCACTTCAAATATTGTTAAGAAGGCAGAGGAGATGTGCCAACGTGTTTGTGGGTGTGTGTATGTGTTGAAAATCTGTTTCTTAGATGTCTCTGTCACCTGGTGAAATGAATTTATTGACTCTGTCTCACTCGCTGCCAGAAACTGATTTAGACTCAGAAATATTTAATTGGAAACTTCATCTAGGTTAATGCTGCAAAGAGAAAGTTATGGAGGCACAGGCACTTAGACTAATTAGAAATTAATCATTAGAGCATAGTTAGATTGGGGGAGAGGTGCCTGTGTCTTAGTTTATTTGTTTCAGTTTTCTTTAATAACATCGTTGTATGTCTGTCCTTGTTTCTAATCCCTAAATGAGACTATAAACTGAGACATTGGGACTTGCATTTTAAGGCAGATTAAGTATCTTTAGAGAGTTTTTGGCAGATATGAAATCAAATTGAGTTTGAGAATTTCTCCTTTTGTATGTATGGATTTTGCAAGAGGAGCCAGAAAATAGGAGATAGAGTTGTTACTTATCATTCTTATTTTTACTGTACTCTGCAGATCTTTGTCAGTTAATAACATGTATAAGTTTGGACCAAACTGCACAAACACAACCAAATACTAGTAAATAACTCTACTGGTAATTTTAATTCTATCAATTATGTAATATTCTCAAATAAATATGAGCTAAATTTATCAAAACGTTAATGTAATAAAGTAGCTTAATTTGATTATCAACTGTGGTTGGTCTAATAAGGGCAAAGAATGTATGATTTTGGATGTGTGTTTACAGTCATGCTTTTACCTGGATGGACCTACCTAATTGCTCTTTATCACTTCCTATTCATTCTAATTAGAATTGCTTGCTTAGTGTGTCTCAGGTCCTTAATGAGGTAGTTGTGTCAACAGATATGCAACACTCTGCTTGATAAGCCTAACACTACAATGGCACTGGCAAAGCATGCTTTATTGTGTAACTGTCACCAAGTAGTTCGGCATATAAAGGTCTAAGATAGTGTTTGTTGTCCTTCATTCTCTGTCGCTTTTACCTGAGATGTAATTACACTCATGAGAATATAATATATCCTAAACAAGCAGGCAGTTCAGCTCTCCTTTGTTCATGCATAGCAGGGTGGAGAGACTACGCTGAAAAAAAGCCTTTACGTCAAAGACTCCGAGCTAAATTTCATGCTGCGGTAGAGCTTCTCAGGTTGTCTCAAAGGGATCTGCCAACAAACAAAATTCCTAATTAGGTGCATAAAATGGCAATCGATTTTAGTGTTGGAAATCCTGTCGGGGCAGACCTGCTCCCCAGTAGCAATTATACACCTGCAAATAAGTGGCAGTATGTGGCGCTTCAGAACCTCATCCAATTCCAGATTACACATATTATCTGATCTTATATGCTACATAAAATTAAAGCTTTTATGGGCTCACCTCTTTTAAAGCAGGCAATTTTCTCAGCAAGTTTCAGCCAGGATATAAGCTTGTAATCTCAGTCATTGTGAATGGTTATTGTGGTCAACTCACCACAGCCTTCTGATGGGTCGTTTAAATAGAGGGTTTTGAAATGCATCTTGGCTGAGAGAACAATCTGTGGCTTGAATCTGTTGTTGGAGAGACTGCAAAAAAGCTCACACATTGTGTCAAGTGAATGAGAATGCCATTCAGCTTTCCTATTCACAGCTATTCAAACAAGAACACTACAACACTACAAATAAATGCAGATTTACTTAAATCTGTCTGTATACTGCACACCTGAGTCTTACTGCAGACCTTGTGTTATACCTGTCTTCCACTTAGCACCCTGCGGCATGTCATAGTGCGAAGACTCATGCTTTCATTACAAAGTCACAGCAAGGAGTTGCCCTGCTGTGTGTTAAAAGCAGTCCCCACCCTCCTCCGAGCTGTATTAACGTCACAGCACATGTTGAGGTTGTATTGAGCTTTCAGTCCTTTTTTTCCTCTACTGCACAGTTTTGTTCCACTTTTACAATCCTATTACTACTTAAATATGCATTTGATCCTCACTGTTTTCCTCACTTCTGTGTCAGAATATTGGAGCTGCAACAAAACCCACTTCAAGCCTGTTAATGCAGTCGACAGGATCCTTCCCTCAACTTCATCTGTTGATGGTGTGATGTGTGTTTGGTGCTAATGGGACCCAAATACTACTGCCTTTAATGGTTCTGTTATTAAGCTTGTCTGCGGAGTTGTGTTTGAAAGAAAAAATGGAGAGGTAATGTAGTTAAAGAAGACAGCAGCAGGCAGTGTTTGGGTTTACTCAGATCAGACTACATGCAGAATACTGTGAAGGCCTAGTTTTACCCACAGATAATCAAGCCACCTGGGAGAGAAGCTGTAGGATGATGACTGGATGATCTCAGTCATTAAACATAATTCATTCATGTCATTTTCTTGCTCTTGTAAAGTTCAAGAAATATTTCTGAATAGTAATCTTTTTCCTTTCAAAGCTGCAAAGTAGCTGCAAACCACGGTTACTGTTGTATTTGGAGCTTCAATCCCAGCAGTGCAGTATTGACAGTTGCAAACACTGCAAACTTGGTATGAGGCTTATGTTTGTCTGAGGTTTGCACTCATCTTAAAATAATCTCACTGTAAATAACTTTGTTCTCAAAACCCTAATTCATTTACTGCAAACATTCATTTTTATTTGGATGGGCTGTATGTGAACAAGAATAAAATTAAAACTTTGCACAAAAACATTGTTAACGGGGTGGTCCTTGAACCTTTCCAAACAAATTTTGGAGCCATTTATTTGGAGTGAGATAACGAGCCAACCATCTAAGCTCATGGACAAAACCTCAATGGCTCAGGTGGAGGATATAAAAGGATCAATGCAACACAAGTATCTCCACTCTGGAATTAAAGATCTGCTGTCAAACAGTCTTTATTAACAACATTTTAACTAAGCAGTCCCTCCTCAGGACAACAAACAATCTTTCCCATTTTGCAAGAACCACAGTTTTAAGTGTAACAATGCCAAAACACCCCCCCCCATCCCCCACCAATCCCCTGGTTTTGACAAGCAAATTAACTATTGCCTCAAGGCTTGCAATCTGCTCAGATACATAAGTCTGATCAAAACTGATGTCCTTTTTCAAAATGAATAGAGCAACTTCAGGATGCCCTTATTAAGGGTCTTGGTTTTCCTCTTTATAACTTTAAAGTTTCAGATTTTAGATGTGCTGTATAATATTTATTTTTAAGTTCTGTCTGTCTGTTGCGATGAGTGGAACTTTGCCTTGATTTGACATGTATGAGCACATAACGATTTTGACAAGATGTCACACCATAATTGTGTCATATTCTTTTGTGACACTTCTGGTATGTGTTGTGTGGATTCAAGTGCAGAGCACAACATACTGCATATTTGGTCATACTACAACAACAAATTCACAAGGGCAAATTAGTCCAAAAAGTGGGCAGGCATGCAAACAGACTGAAGGCTGCACACTAAAGCTAATGTGGCACAATATTAATGACCTGGCAGACGACTAGTGATTGTGGGCAGGTATATGTACTGAGTGGCTGATTTAGGGGAATGAGGGGCAGCTGTGCTGGCAGGTAATGGTCAGCTAATGGGGAATGTCAAGAAAAGCTGGGGACCACTGTTGAGTGGGGCTGTGCCTGAATGTACTGAACATTTTACAAGTGGCAGGCATTGATAATGGACCAAAAAAAAAAAAAAGAAAAAAGGCCAAAGTATATTTAAATGGAGCTGTCGCCATGACAATGATGACGAATGGCTTGTATGATGTTGTTATAGTAACAAAAGTTAAGAGTTCAAATGATTTATCAGAGAGGATAATTTAACACTCTCCCAAATATTTTTTACACTTGAAAAGCTTTGTGCTCTGACAAATGTGTTCTATCTCCTGCCAGCACTTGGACTCTCACTGCTCACTGTCTGAGTGTTTGACTATCTCACTGTTTTATGAGCTCAACAGTTACTTCATCTGACACCAGCTAATAACAATTAACCCTAAATAACTGCTCATATTTAATTCCCTGACCTGTCTGCCTTATTGAATCACTGCAAATTGTCTATACTTATTGTACACAAGTATCAGTAGCACTGGAATTAAATACGAGCGTGCTCAAGTGATAGTGAGAAAGTCTGGTATCTGGAATGTTTCAATTTGGCTGCCAAATGTTGCCTTCTTACACTTTTCTGTCAAAAAAAGCCACAGAACAAACACAGTTGCTTTTCAGGTTCACATGCTAGTTAGCATGAGTTACAATGTTTGGGTAACTTAGGTGAATACTCCTACCATCAACTAGAGCAGTGACAGGGGCTTTGGTTTGCTATGATTGTGGTAAATATGCACATCTCAGTATTCATTAAAATGTGCTAAAAAGCATGATACTGAGTTTGTTTAACAGTCTAAGGCAAAAGAGTCAGTTACTAAATTGCATGTTTGTGTGCACTGAACTACAAAGGCATCTTCAGGTGTTTTCATTTTGTCTGGGATGCTTAAAGGTGTGTTGCATGGCAGTACAATATGTTGCTAAGCAAAGTAATGAATTAAGAGCAAGTCAATTGGTTTTCAAGCACATGCAGTGTGTATAAAATGGAAGGACACATACATGAAATATATCGCATATGCCCTCCGCAGACAAACAATTTTGTGTAATCTACATTCAGGCATCACCTTTACCTTTGCTCGGCTGATGTACAAGCCTCTCTTGGGGTGGCCTGGCGTGCTGTTCAGGCTGTCTTTGAAGCTGTTATATGAATGTAGCTTTCCTTTGCACCTCAAACAAACAGCAGTTGGTCTCACCAGTGCACACTGGCAGAGCTGATTCATCTCCTTGCTGGGCTGGCTACCACTAATCTTTCTGTAGTGTGGGGGGAGGCTGTGAGTGAAGGGGGTGTGGGTGGGTGGGTGGGGGAATCCACCCGCAGCGAGCAGCATTTACAAGGGGCAAACAAAATCACTACGCACCTCAACGAAATTCTTGAACTCGTCGAAACACCTTAATGAAATTACAAGCAAAACTGCAGAGGTGAATTAGATTTGGATGGATGCTAGAGCACAGCTTTGTAAGCATTCTGTAAACCTCAGAGCTGTGCATACTGTAGGTTGCATTATTTAGTATCCAAACTTTTTATTTCCTAGAATATTGTTATTAAATTCAGACAATTTTTCAAAATGAGTTCTTGGGTGTCTGTGTTTTATAACCCATTATTTGGCATTGTAAGTGATTAACTGTGTGTTGACAGTTATTATTATGGTTAAAATATAGTTTTTAAGTAATTGTTTATAATATAATTTCTAGTCAATGAAATGGTATTGTACTAAGTACTGATCTCACACGCAACAAGTGCAGTGTGTGTGGTTTTTCAATGCCTCTGAGAAAAACGTTACCTTTGATGTGTTCTTAAACATATCAAGCGTCTCTCAAAGTTTGTTCTCCTTTAATTCTGTGTACTCTGCTTGTATCATGACTTTTTCCATTCGCAGCCTCTCAGCAGTGTATGCGTGGGTTTGGGAGCCAAGAGCACTTGGTCTATAGGTGCTTCTGCAGAGGGTTTCTTATCTGGTTTTTGCAGACAGGTTTCAGTGGCAACAAGCCACTTTAATCTGAATATGTGAAGGTACTTCATTGATGTGTTGTGATAGAACTTTGCTTACCTTTTGCTAGCAATGCAGTTTGCCAGCTAGGTGACTAACAAACAGTTTGCACTATAAGCTGTCTGTGATAAGTATAAATAGAACTGCTGAAGAAACGAAGTGAACCTAATGCACCAATTCTCCATTCAAGTCCTATTAATTGGACACATAAGCAAAGTAGTGTGGAATATATTCTGCAGGATGAATCTAATACACATGTATGCTAAATTGTTTTGTATTAATTGCACTACAATAGCGTGAATTTGTGATTCTAGAAATGTGTACACTCAGAGAAAATAAAACATTCATCTTTTATAAAATATGACCGCCATACATCTTAAAATATTCTTAGTCAATAAACATACAGGCTGTAATATTTCCATACAAAAGTGCATTTAGATAGGGATTAATTATAGCACTTTAAGTACTTGTGATCTGATTCAGCTAATAAATAAAAATGATTCACCACTCTCACTCCCTGAGTTAGATGGGATATACAATCCCTCTAGCGTTTTCGGTCTGCCTCAGTGTCCCCCTAGTTCGACATGCTTGGAAAACTTGCTGAGGGAGCGTTCAGGAAGCATTCTAATAGAGATGCCTGTGAGGCCCACCTATCTGGCTTTTTTTTTTTCCACCATCGGCTTCCTGTGCTGCTCTGTTTCTCTTCTAGAGCCTGGGTGGGTCGTCAGAGCAGCTATATCTACCACCCTGAGCCGGGAGGGCAAAGTGCACCTGCGTGCTGATCTGCTCCTTGGCCTGCCTGCCCCCACGAACATGCTCGCCAGCCGAGAAAGAATAAGCGCGTTTCCATTTTAAAATCATAACGGCAGCACTCACCATGGATACACCGTGGGGCGAGGTCCCAGCCGTCCCAGTGTCCAGATGGTCTGTCAGCCCTTGGCAACCGCGAAAAAGTCCGTCATTTTGTTAGTCTGCGGTTCTTGGATACCATCCCGCTGGATAACCTCACGATTCCTCCTGCTCACATTACTGCACCTGCCCTCGGGTTGGAGGTGGGCCGGAGTTTCGACTTGGTGGACAAGATAGCTTTTATGAACAGGGTCTCCTCTGACTCCCTGCAGAGAGCTCATAGAGCCGAAAACTTATGCAGAAGGTACACAGACAGTGTGTGACCTTGAGTTGTGGGAGTGGGATTTGTTATGGTCACTGTGATTGAGTTTGTTTGTACCATTATTCCTTATTACCTCTGAGTGTTGTGTTTCATTGCTTGTGCATGCTTGGGTATACTGGTTGACCACAGGTTTGAGCAAGGCTAATTCCTTTGTAGGGTCTGTAATTGTATCACGTTTGCTTAACCAAGTTGTGCCAAGTTGGCTCCTGTTAATACCATGGAGCAAACTTCTGAAGCAGAATCTTGCCACTTAGCATGTCTTGCTTAACACCTTCAGGTAGTTATTTGAAGCGAACAAGTTGAAGCTCTACCTAACTGAATGGCAGGGCCTCACATTCATGCTCAGCTTCCTCTTTCAGTCAGTTCGACCCCCTGGATACAGCGGATGTATACTTGCCCACCTGACAATCTCACAACCCGATCTCACTGTCACTCTGTGATCCCTAATGTGAAGTTTTGGCAGATTCTGCTGATTCTCCGTTACTTAGAGTGCCGATGCGGCGTACTTGGGGGTACTTGAAAGCCTCTTCAAATGGATGACAAGGAAACAATCAAAAGCGCTTGACTATGAGTCTGTCACGACTAGCCACAAAAACTCCAACCTCTACATTTTAAAAGCTCAGTTGAGTTAAATGCATCCTCCTGTATCTCTCTCACTACCAGTGAAAACTACACCTGCTTTCTGACCAGAAATGAAAGTGACGTTCAGACACAGGTGTCTGCGAGCACCATTAACAAGTGTAGCTCGCTAACTGCTTTTGAGGCAGTTTAAAAGGGTTGAGCTAAAGTGAAGCAGTTTGAATGCAGCGTGTTTACCGCATTCATCTTCGGACTGACTTGCTTCACAAAAAGTCTTGTGTTTCCATTTTGACATTTTAGCTACCTTGTCATTTTAATCACCTTTTTCTTTTTTCTTTTTCTGTTTTTAGTCACCAGTCCAAATGTACATGACTACATCTCTTGAAAGTGACATCTGAAAATAGACTTTAGTCTTTAATAAGAACACTAGATTTCCATGGTTCTGTGTAATTGCATTCATGCATGAACACAAGACGAAACACAAATTGGTGGCACTTCAAAATAATTGGAAGATGAGACCAGTATTGGTAGCTATTATAGATGTTGTTAGATTTGGTGGTGCAATTTGAATTTTAGATATAAGTCAGAAGGTCTGAACCGCTTCAATTGCCTTTTTTTGATAGCAGCCTCCACCGGGAGAAAAACTGACCAGTCTGGCAACACTGCTCCACTACTCAGTACCTGATCATGACAGGACAAGGATGACATCGAAGTGGGGTGGGGGTGGGGAGTGGGGGGTGTATTATGGGCTCAGCAATCAATTAACTTGTTTTCACCTCTCCTGACATTGAACTCCCCTCACTGTTACCTCAGCAGGGGCAACTTAGGGAAAGTATATGCTTTTCTGCTAAATGTGAATACACAAGGGTAAACCACCACTGAACTAATGAACATTTTGCCTTTCATTAGCAGGAATATATAAATGACAGACCTGACGAAGATCTGTAATCATTTACTAACCCAGTTCCTCTTTTATTTAGTTGGAATTAGATTAAGCCTTTGAAGCAAGTTAACAGTTTCTGCCCCCCTAGACTTTGTTCATATCTCATCACTTCACTCCTGGGCCACTGCTGGTCAGTCTGTCTTGTTTTTTCTTGAATCAGTTTGACCTTGTAACTCTCTCTGTGTTTGTTGTCTCCTCTCCAACAT
>BRZM01002598.1:10012-35804 GCA_033238685.1 Lates japonicus | reverse complement strand
ACACTGCCTTGCTGCAACAGCAACCACGAGGGAGGGACACGGGGGTCGTCTGCTCATTTACCATGGCGGTTGGCTTATCAAATTGCACTCCTGGTGTCTTAAAACTGAACATGAGAGCTGAGCTTCAAAACAAAGCTGCAGGAATAAATTTTCCTTGTTTCTGTCTGGGGAAGCATGGGACTGTGTGCGACTGTGTGTTTTTTTAAAGCAAAGTTTTTGCCTCCTGCGACACAAACACTTACAAATTAAGTCCTCATCTGGTGCCAGCTGCGAGACCAGATTTGATGTACAATTTTAACAAGTTAGCCGTGTGTCCCATGAATTACCCTAAGCAGCAAACTGAATAAAAGTTGGCTGTTTTGGTACGTGGCTGTCAGAATGGTTCTTGTCAGTCATGTCAGATTGTTTTTTTCTCTCCCTTAGACCATTTTAGGTTGCTTGTCCTCTGCTCTGGAAAATACCATAATTACCCTGTTTGTGATGAAGGCGGAGGGCGTATTTGTCCTTAGATTTCAACTTTCCTGCCTGATTGCCCTCAAGTTCAACGTCTTTCCTCTTCCGCCTGCACTTGAAATATACATTGTTTTCTTCAGCCATTGTCCTGAGCTGTCTGTGTGTGTGTGTGCGTGTGTGTGTGTTTCTGGGGCAGTTTGTGCCTGTCTTTGTCCTGCAGTGTCTTGTTTGTGTTTTGCGGCGGTGTGACGGGAGCGTGGCACTTGGCTGAAGGCTTGTGTTTGATAACAGCCCCCGTGGACGGAGTCGAAGTGAAATAGTCCAAACGGGTCCTTCAAGGTCGGCACCCCCAGAAAGACAGCACACACTGTGCAAGGTCACATTCTAGACTAAAAGCAATAAGTGCTTTATTGATAGAAAAAAAAACAACAAGCAGGCAGATGTGCAACCAACTGATTAATAATAAAATAGATTTGTGAGAGAGAGGGACAGGGGGGAGGGTAAGGGGCAGGGGAGAGAAGACAGCTACCTCCTGACTGTATGTCCATGAGCCTGTGTACTGTACGTGTGTGCCTGCATGCATGCATGTACAGTCTGCTTTGCAGCAAAACATTGATCCTGTACTGGAACCTAAAAAAATCCATCAGAAATCCAGTAGTTAAAAAAAGAACAAAATGTGACAGATTGGTGCTGGTGGCAGTTTCCCGGGTGCACGGTGGCTCTCTCTCTTTGTGCCTGAATCATTTCCTATCATCACCGCAGTTTGTGCGATCTGTAAAGTACAGTGTGAAAGTACTGTTTAAAAGAAGATCACAAGCAACTCACTTCTCCTGTTTTGACAGTAATCTGCGTATCACATATATCTCATCAGTATCAGGTTTTATGATAGAGGCAACAGTCACTGTAGGTTCCTTTTTTCCATTCAGCCACTTTATGAACAATGTGCCTTTTGTACTGCACCTACTGTGCTATTATCTTTTTATGAAAATAAGCAGAGGGTATTGGACTGTCGTCATCTTTTATGTGCCTTTATCGTTCTTTCTCTTGTACTCTCTCTCTCTCTCTCTCTCTCTCTCTTTTTCCTTCTTGTCCCCAACCTGGTAAACCTGCCAAGTGAGTAGAGCTCCAAAGTGGATCAGTCAGTGGCAGATTTAGATTTGAGGTGGGGAAAGCTAAGTCCCAGTCCCAGCCAAACCTGTCTCGTCAGGAAGACTCTGAGGGACAGGAGGAGGGCTGGGAGATTTCCATATGCTCTGCCACCCCCTTCCCCTCAGTGATCGCCTACAGTAGTCCCCCCCCCCCCTCACCCACACCCCTCCACCCTTCTTGCTCCTTGGTAGTGTATACCCACCTTTATAGCCCCCCTTTCTAAATCCCTTCTCTACATAAACTTCTCCTCAGATGTGCCCACCCCCAAACCCCCATCTATCAACTAGTTGGCAATGGCATTGTTTTTAATCATCAGAACCTCAAAATTATTATTATCGGTTCTGATCGTCTAATTAAAACTTCTCAGCTCGGCTGCTGATCACCGCTCGTTGTGCCTCTGACCTGAAGTTTTAATTGCCGCATCAGAAGCGATAATAATAATTTTGAGGTTCTGATGATTAAAAACAATGCCATTGCCAACTAGTTGATAGATGGGGGTTTGGGGGTGGGCACATCTGAGGAGAAGTTTATGTAGAGAAGGGATTTAGAAAGGGGGGCTATAAAGGTGGGTATACACTACCAAGGAGCAAGAAGGGTGGAGGGGTGTGGGTGAGGGGGGGGGGGGACTACTGTAGGCGATCACTGAGGGGAAGGGGGTGGCAGAGCATATGGAAATCTCCCAGCCCTCCTCCTGTCCCTCAGAGTCTTCCTGACGAGACAGGTTTGGCTGGGACTGGGACTTAGCTTTCCCCACCTCAAATCTAAATCTGCCACTGACTGATCCACTTTGGAGCTCTACTCACTTGGCAGGTTTACCAGGTTGGGGACAAGAAGGAAAAAGAGAGAGAGAGAGAGAGAGAGAGAGAGTACAAGAGAAAGAACGATAAAGGCACATAAAAGATGACGACAGTCCAATACCCTCTGCTTATTTTCATAAAAAGATAATAGCACAGTAGGTGCAGTACAAAAGGCACATTGTTCATAAAGTGGCTGAATGGAAAAAAGGAACCTACAGTGACTGTTGCCTCTATCATAAAACCTGATACTGATGAGATATATGTGATACGCAGATTACTGTCAAAACAGGAGAAGTGAGTTGCTTGTGATCTTCTTTTAAACAGTACTTTCACACTGTACTTTACAGATCGCACAAACTGCGGTGATGATAGGAAATGATTCAGGCACAAAGAGAGAGAGCCACCGTGCACCCGGGAAACTGCCACCAGCACCAATCTGTCACATTTTGTTCTTTTTTTAACTACTGGATTTCTGATGGATTTTTTTAGGTTCCAGTACAGGATCAATGTTTTGCTGCAAAGCAGACTGTACATGCATGCATGCAGGCACACACGTACAGTACACAGGCTCATGGACATACAGTCAGGAGGTAGCTGTCTTCTCTCCCCTGCCCCTTACCCTCCCCCCCTGTCCCTCTCTCTCACAAATCTATTTTATTATTAATCAGTTGGTTGCACATCTGCCTGCTTGTTGTTTTTTTTTCTATCAATAAAGCACTTATTGCTTTTAGTCTAGAATGTGACCTTGCACAGTGTGTGCTGTCTTTCTGGGGGTGCCGACCTTGAAGGACCCGTTTGGACTATTTCACTTCGACTCCGTCCACGGGGGCTGTTATCAAACACAAGCCTTCAGCCAAGTGCCACGCTCCCGTCACACCGCCGCAAAACACAAACAAGACACTGCAGGACAAAGACAGGCACAAACTGCCCCAGAAACACACACACACGCACACACACACACAGACAGCTCAGGACAATGGCTGAAGAAAACAATGTATATTTCAAGTGCAGGCGGAAGAGGAAAGACGTTGAACTTGAGGGCAATCAGGCAGGAAAGTTGAAATCTAAGGACAAATACGCCCTCCGCCTTCATCACAAACAGGGTAATTATGGTATTTTCCAGAGCAGAGGACAAGCAACCTAAAATGGTCTAAGGGAGAGAAAAAAACAATCTGACATGACTGACAAGAACCATTCTGACAGCCACGTACCAAAACAGCCAACTTTTATTCAGTTTGCTGCTTAGGGTAATTCATGGGACACACGGCTAACTTGTTAAAATTGTACATCAAATCTGGTCTCGCAGCTGGCACCAGATGAGGACTTAATTTGTAAGTGTTTGTGTCGCAGGA
Source organism: Lates japonicus (assembly GCA_033238685.1). NCBI lineage: Eukaryota > Metazoa > Chordata > Actinopteri > Centropomidae > Lates > Lates japonicus. The sequence continues at coordinate 32,053 of BRZM01002598.1, read as the reverse complement.
GGCAAAAACTTTGCTTTAAAAAAACACACAGTCGCACACAGTCCCATGCTTCCCCAGACAGAAACAAGGAAAATTTATTCCTGCAGCTTTGTTTTGAAGCTCAGCTCTCATGTTCAGTTTTAAGACACCAGGAGTGCAATTTGATAAGCCAACCCACATGGTAATGAGCAGACCCACTCCCTGTCCCTCCTCGGTGGTTGCTGTTGCAGCAAGGCAGTGTGGCTAGTACAGTGGAGAAGGGGCTCAGCGGTGCACCTCTCAAGAGCCCTTGAGCTAATATCTGTACAGATTAACTGCTTCAGTTGTATTTTGGTCACGGGGATCTCTCTTCACCTTTGTGGCTTGTTGGGAGGGAGAAGGCGATATGTGTGTGAGTGTGTGCGTATGGCGCTCATATGAGCATTAGTTACACGCTTTCTTCTGTTGCAAAGTGAACGGCCTGCTCGTCTAAGAGGTCAGGAGCCCCCCGGACTGGTGTGTGTCACTCCATGTCATTATCTGTGGGGCAATATTTAATTTACCAGAATCCGGAGCTACACTGCTGAGTAAGTCATCCCCATCCTCTTACCATCACCTACCCCCTCTATTTCTCCACAGGACACACACACACACACACAAACACACAGAGTCAATCCTCCAGGGTAAACTCAGCACACGCCGCTCCATTAGTTATCAATTAAGTCTGGAAATCTCCACCTGGCTTACACACACATACATACATACACAGACGAAGTGGGCGCATATACGTGGCACCCCTCTCAACAGGAAGTTGAGGAGACCGTGTCTTATTTGACTACGAGTGCGAGTGATGGGAGTGTGTTTGTGTGTCCGTGCGGGTGGCACTTTTGTCCATGAGGTTAACCTTGATATGAGGCTCTGTCAGGCCAGATAATGTCAATCAATGACAAGCCCTCACAGATAACCCCTAATGTGAAGCCTAAAAAGCAAAGCTGTTTAGATCTTTAGACATGCCCCCTTTCACCAGCATATGAATTGCATTACAAGGAAATGAGCTGTGTCATTTCTTTAATAAGACTCTTAAGACATTTTGACAGCATATACGGCACTCTGCCGTTAAAAAAAATTAACTAAAGCCCTCGCTGACAAAGCCTCCTCACACAAGGCAGTGCTCTGATGGGCAGATCCAAGTCCCTGTTAAGTGGAGGAGAGAAAAAGACATGTAGGGGTGGGTGGTGGGGGACTTTCCCTTCTTTTTTCTCAAGCTCCCAGGGACTTCTTAATTGATTTCCAAGGTTATGTTTCAAATTTGTTTTTCAGATACAGGGGCCTTATGAATGAGAGTGTGAGTCAATGTTTTTCGCAATTCCCCTAAATTCTGCCTAGGATGCAAGGTTTGCACCAGATCACTCTGACCTCTCCTGCCTTGGCTCTTTCTCCCTCGCTCTCTCTCTCTCTCTCTCTCTGTCTCTCTCTCTCTCCTTGAAAAGAAAGAAGGAGGTGACATTAACCCAAAAAAGCATGTATTTCCAGACAGGATGCCTGTGCTGACAACATCGATCCCTGGCTACCATTAAAACATTTGCTCTGCATGACAGACTTTTCCTCTTTTGGACTTTATATGCGGTAGAATGAATCACAGGTGGCTGTTAAAATGTCATCCGGGGCAGGTTATCTACCTGTCCAAAAATGACCCATGGCTCGCTAAAAATCTGAGGCTTACTTTTTCTCACATTATACGCTTTCAATGTTCACTGTATTCTTCTTATGAAACACAATTAAATTTTGATCAAAATACATTCTTTGTAGGGCTAAGAGAGGAAGTGATGAGAATGAGTCTTCCTGCTTGTGGGATTTGCATTCTTTAGACCCTGTGGCTATGATTCCCCTGCCAGAACTTCAGTTTGTTATCTTTTACTTTTCTGATAAGCAGGATGGAAGTGACAACAGGGTTGTGATGATATATGACATTTTTGCTTGTCCATGTGTTGCTGGGGAAGTGTGAGTATGTGCACAATCCACTGTAAACACATATGTTTAGTGGCTGGAACCAATATTAAGTGTGCGTGTGTGTGTGTTAGTGTACGTGTGTGTTGCACGCCTGCTTGCAGGGCTGTAGACAGCAGGGCATTGTGCTCTGTGCGCTCCTTCTGCTCCTCTCTGTCTGGTGGCTGCAGGTCACGTCGTTTTGCTCTGAGACACACACTGTCGAGCGCGTACGCTGACATTTCTACACACTCAGGAAAAACCGATCCACAGTGAGGATAAACACACCACTGTGTCAGTGACAGCTCTAAAACAGTGTGCTTTACCGAAAAGTTCAATGTGAACTGGAGGCGGAACTAAACGTGGCAGTTTTCACCTAAAACAGGAACATTCTTGTTTCTGGGAGTTCAGTAGAGGGAGGAATGTGCCGTGACTGAATTTGAAGGTGTGATAAAACAACACTCACAATAAGGGAGGAAGAAAAAAGAAAAGAAGAAAAATGACTGTGAAACGATGAAACAAGCAAAGCTGCTTTACAGGAAAAAAGAATGCTGTCTATTTTGGGTCTCAGTATACAAAAGGAAGTGCTGCTAAGTTGACTCAAACAAATAAATTTGCTTTTGATAAAACCACAGCAACTACTTTTGCATTCTACACCAAACCCACTTTGTTTCCTGCATCTTTATCTTCATGACTTGCCACATTTGTGAGAAGCCACTCACTAAATTGTCAAGCACAAACAGCTGAAGGTTTTCAAACGGTGCAATGTTGACAGCTTAAAATGTAATTTTATTTGAAAAGTGACATGTTAAAGGAGAGCCTCAAAAGTGAACACGGAGCGCTTGCCTATTTGCACTGCGCTGTATCCAGCTGCCCGTTTTACATTTCTGCAACATTAATATTCCTCTTATTATTATTTTAAAGTGAAAACGGATACTCTGTTGAAGTGCAAATCTGATGAATTACGGGAGCAGATTGCTGCTATTAATTATTAAAACCTATTTTATAAATATTCAGGTCTGTCATGCATCTAATAATGAACGCTTTAGAGGAGGTTACTTCCCGTGCGCATCCTAATGTGTCAGAAATATCACTTTTAATCACGCCTGTGTCAGCGAGTGCTGGGTTTGAACCTGCCGAAAAATCTACCAAATCAAGGAAACTCAGCCAGCCTACTACTGTGCTCATCACAGCTCTTCCGTTCCCGCTGTTTTGCATGATCCAGGTTCTTCTCCTGCCCCGTCTAAAGAGGTGGTGAACACCTCTCAGCTTCCCGCTGCATTCTTACTGTGGTAATTTGAATGGAGAATAATGCATCGGCAGCACTCTACCTTCTGGACACACCTAGTCCCAGTGCTACTGCTGCCATATGCTGTGTTGATACATATTCATAACACTTTCTCGTGTGTTGAGTGTCGGTGTGCAATGAGGCTTAAATGAGTGTCTCACAACTTCAAATGGGAAGAGGGAGAAAGAAAAAAAAAAGAAAAGAAAGAAGCCGGGCACAAAGAAAGTTGGACTGCTCTTCCCCTTTTCTGCTTTCCTTTCCCTTCTTCCTCCCTCCTCTGCAAAGAAGACAAGTTCGGGTGCTGATAGGTGATCCCAGTGCTTTTGTGAAGATGAGCAAGAGGCTGTGAAGTTTCAGGACTATCTTCAAGAAGCTGTGAGAGGCAGCGGCTGTCAATGGGGTTAGATAAACTGCGCTGTCAGGTGGTCTCACTGGTGGGGCAAGAGTCAATGGCACTGTACCACTACCCCATACACTCCAGCAGTATATATACATATGCTGCACAGAGTCATACACACAACCAGATAGAGACACACACACACACACACACACACATTGTGGAGCACTCTAAGATTAACGCTGTCAGAGCTACAATGATACCCCTTCATTATCTGCACACGGGGGCCTCCTTCGTGCGCTTGCTTGCCTCACTGTCCTCTCCACTGCTCCTCTATGGAGGTAGTAATTACTAAAGCTAACATTTCTTGCACTCTGTGCCTCCAACTACCCTCCACTTCCCCATTATTTCTTTCTCTTTTTACAGTGTTCTCAGATACCTTGCCAGCCTTTTACCAACTGGTGACACAGCTGAAGGTGTGCCAACGATGGCAGTGCCAGTGTGCGACTCGCTGTGAGTGCTGTATTATGAGGGTATTTGGTGCCCAGCTGATGTGCAGTAAAGGCACCCCAGATTCAGATCAGTCCTCTGGGTCAAATGCTCCTCGTAGTACCACAACAGAGAAATGCTTGATGTACCAGTGCAGTATCTGTTGTACTATACATTGTTGGTTTAACAGGCTGGGATCAGAGAGATGCTCCCTCTCCCTCATGGCATTTTTCATTACCAACAATGCCCTTACTCTTTGGCTTTCTTCTTCCTCTCCCACTGGAACTATGGCTTTATCAAAGGTGATAGCTTGCTCAGGCGCATTTTCTCAAACGTCTTCTTCAGTCAGCCATTTCCCAAGCCGCTCTCGGGTAGACGTCACTCATAAAAACCGGGGAAGATTTGATGGTGAGATCAAAAAGAAAGGAAGGACAGCAAGGAGAGCGGGGAGATAGGGGGGAAAAAGGGGAATGATACCCTCCTCCCCCATCCGACACCGACAAGTGCTCAGGGTAATTCCTCCAAGCAGGGCCTGTGTTTTCAGACGCAAATACAACAAAACGCCGGGCGCTGCCATGAGACATCAAAATGGGTGATTTTGACTTCAGAGGGTCTTCAGATGCTTGAGGAGTTGTCAGTGTTGGGCCAGTGGGACTGAACAGAGAGAACAGAAGGTACCAGCAGGCTGTTAACAACCAATACGGGAACCACGCCAGGAAGACCGTCTCCTCCCAAAATGCCAGTCGGCACCAGATCAGTAAAGGCTTCCACCATACTGTAATATCCCACCTGAGCACTTTCATCTGCTGCAAGTGAAATGGCTTGAAAGTTTATCAGCTGCTGTGTGTCTGCTATTTATTGCACCATTGGGATAACACACTAAAAAAAGTTTTTAAAAAAATAAAATAAATCCACAGGTAAGTGCCTTAAAGACAAAAAACAAACCACACACAGCGACTTTTGTAAGGAGACTGAGGGCTTCAACAGGTGCCTTGAAAGTAGGAATTTTTATGTTCTTTGCCTTACAGAGAGATTTTCATCAGCAAATCAAAGACTTGCTTCGTTGTGTGGAGACCTGAGTTGTGTTGTGACACGCCGAGAGGGACGTCCGCATTTTCTCCCGTGTTGTTCTCGCTCATTCTTGGAGCATTAGGCTCACTCTAAATAGCCTCAAGGAGATTAGGCTGGCTCATATTCAAATGCACATTTCTTCTAAAACCCACTCCATGAGTGGGCCAAGGAGATCAGCACAGGAGCCTGGTGAGACGGTAGTCAGAGAAGATTCTGTCATGTATAAATCAGCTGAGAGGAGGAAAAGAGACAGAGAGGAAGAGAGAGGGAGAAGGGCTGAGGTAAAAGACAAACAAGTGTTGGCTCTGCTATATGAGTTTAGTTAGCTAGAGAGTTAGTGCATGAGTTATGGCTAGCGAAGGGCTGAGGGACGCTGTATTTATGAGGGGACTGAGTGAGTGTTAAATCCCTGGTAAGAAATAAAGTCGTCCCTGAGCGAACAGGGGAAACATTTCACTCAGTCTAAGAGGTGCCTTGAAAAAAAATGAAAGCCATCCCTCTTCCAGGGGAAGCACTCTTCCGTATTTCCTAAAATTGCTTTATTCCTTAAAAATGCTATAGATCACATCCAAGTGGATTGAATCTCATATTTGAATAGAGACGAGGATTCTCCGTGTGCATAATATCAAGGGAGTTCATGAGCCAAGCAAAGGGAAAGAATCTGATTCTTCTAAAATTGCATGCGGATTTTCTGAGGGATCTTTGGCTAAGGGGGGCTGCCAAAACACACAGTGCACTTGTTGCAGTGCAAGGGTTCATCCAAGAAAAGTTTTCCACTGTGGTTTACCCAGGAAAAAGAAGTTTTTTTCAACTCAAATATTTGAATTTAGCTATCAAAATGTTGCTGTCAAAATATATATCTTTACATCTATATAACTAAAAGCACATGTATTTTCTTTAAATTATTCTTTACAAAAAACTTGCAATGTTGAATGGAGTCAAAGTTAAAAAGCCAGAAACAAAGGAAGGCACAAGGCCAACGGAAAAGGAAAAGCTTCACATTGCACTTTGTGCACATCCAACTCTAACTCAGACCTCTCTCCAAACCCCTGCAGTAGTAATAACAATTATTACTTAAAAAGGCTATATTTTTGCATTAACTTAAAAGGCTATATCTTTTTCTTCCCCTCCAGCCTGTGCGGCCTCACTTACCCTAAGTATCTTCATAAATCACCAGTTACTGTTAACATGTACTCCACAATTCAGTCATCAATCTCCTACCAGGTCAGAGTGAAAACAGAGGGGGAAATGTCTGCTTAGTAAAATGTCTCTCTCGTGAATGCTGCTACCACCACCCACTACTCAAACACACTCTCTCACACACACACACACACACACAATATGCATGTAGAGCAGTAGCATACACACACGCCAGTTAAATAACAAACACACGCGCCCAACACACAGCAACCAGAGCAGTCCTATGGGACACAGGAGCGGTTGCCAGATCGCCACGGTAACGCAAGCCAAATTCAATTCTGACTTCACCTTTCACTCGGGAAGCTGGTTCCATTTGTTATAAAAACAAATAAACAGCAAGTGTGAAGTTAGAGCTCGCCAACTTCCGCCTTGTCTTTCTTTTCTTTTTCTTTTTTTTTTTTTTCCTCTGGGCCTCAACAAGAAATATCAGGCCCAGGCTGTAGCAGTAGGCTTTTTGAGAGACAGACACCCACAGGGCCACATGTAAAACTGTGTTTATGTTCACAGACACAGTATTTATTTAACCAAAAGGAGAAAATCTAATTGTACATGAGGAGGATTATTCCTCTCAGAACTGTGTCTCCAGAAGGGAGAAAAGGACTCTTTAGCCTTTTTTCAACAGACACTGTTTACATCAGCAGAGTGGAAAATCCCTCCGATGACAAACCTCTCCATCACAACATCTGTATCTAAACAGCCAAATCAATCTTGAACCAACACCGCAAATTACATCATGTCAGATCTGAAAATATCTGCGTTTGACATTAGAGTGGAGGGATTTTTAGGTGCTTTTTAATAATTTCTATTTTTAGCTGCCAGAACGATGTACATCTTTTTTTTCTCCTTTTAAGTCAAATAAATTGTATTTGTGTAGCTTTGAACAACCTCAAAAGGGCTTCATGATGAATAAAAAGTATTGCTATAAAATTAAGTAATGTGTAATTAGTGGTGGATAAAGTACTTAGATCCTTTACTTAGGTAAAAGTAGTAACACCACAATGTAAAAATACTCAATTCCAAGTAAGGAGCCCTCCTCTCAAAATAAAAATAAAAATCTTTAAAAGTAAAAGAAAAATACACTGAAAGTCTAGAAAGTAAAAGTCCCTACAGTTCATGCCGAATGGTGTTATACTGTAACATGCAGGCAACATTTTAGTGTGGTAGTTTGTGGAGGTGGAGCTCATTTAAAACAACTTTATTTACTGCTGTGGAGTTATATATATAACAAATCACTGTATTCTACAAGCTCACAATATCTTCCATTTGTAAAATATTAAGTTGTTAAGTAACTAGATAAATGTCAAATACATGTAGTGGAGCAAAAACCACCATGTCTTTCTGAAATGTAAAAGTATAAAGTAGCAGAAAATGTAAAGTAAAAGTATCTCAAAATTGTACACTAGAGAGTATGAGTAAATATTTCATAATTCTAACTGTAAAATATAAAAAGTCAAACTGTAGAGTGCTGTAAGTCAGTGCAAATAAGTCAACAACAAAACTTTTGAGGAAGCAACACACCATTAAAACTAATTAAACACATCACTGACATTCAGTCTACTATAGGTGCAAATGTGCATCTGTAATTAAAAGCGACAAAAATTTTCCAAAAAACAAATATTACACCTGCTGTTTCCTCACTCTCTCTCTCTCACACACACATACATACTTTGACACCACCCACCACATCACTACACATGCGTGCCTGACTCATGCCAACTGCAACTAGTAGCAGACTCGTTCACCTCGAGGTAGCACTCAACTCCTGTGTGTGTGTGTGTGTGTGTGTGTGTGTGAGGGGGGAGAGAGAGAGAGGGAGAGAGAGAGAGAGAGAGAGAGAGAGGAAGGTGTGTGTGAGTCTTACCTGGCAGCAGACCGCCCTCTGCGCTCTGTCTCACCTCTCCCTCCTGCCCTGGAAGAATTCTCTCCACAAAGCAAGGCATTTTCTCCTCAACTGCTCTCTGCCAAGGCTCTGCTCTCTCTCTCTCTCTCTCTCTCTCCCCCCCCTCTCTCTTCTGTGTCTCTCTCTCCCTCCCTCTCTCCTTCTCACTCCTTTCCTTGTTCCCACTCTGTCCTCCTCTCTCGCTGTCTATCTCTACTCCCTCCTTACCCTCCCCCTCTCTCCTCCTCCTCTCTCTCTCTCCACTCCTCCACCCCCCACTCCTCCCTCTCTTAGCACAGATGGCTGGGTTTACCCACTTACCAGTAGGGGTCCTTCATCGCCCTTATCCACCCCACAGCCACATGGGGGAACAAGACACACACACACACACACACACACACGCGCAGACACAAGCCCCAGGAAGAGAGAGCCACTTAACGGGCGCCCTCCTGTCACTGCTACAATGAGAGCCTGTGCTGAGCAGCACGGCTGTATGAGCTGTGTACATGTGTGTATGTGCGTGTGTGTGTATGAGAGACTAGGTGTGATGTGGGTGGCGTGCAGAGGGAGCTGGCCCTCGGCCCTTTCCAGCCCTGTTCAGCCCTGTTCGACTCGGCTCGGTCCTGGCTCCTGGCCCCTGAAGTGTAGTACAGTAGTGCCACATACACACACACATACAACCACAAACACACTCACTCACAGGCGTATGAACACACAGATTGTCTTGCAGTGGGTCCCTCAGAGTCAGCAGCAGAGAGAGAGAGAAGAGAGAGAGTGAGAGAGAGATAGAGAGAGAGAGAGAGAACGGGAGACTGATGGGCACGCACAAGCACACACACTTTCACTCGTATACAACACAGATACCCACACAGAACAACTGCTGCTGTTTGCTACTGCTGCTGTTGACAGTGATAACATGTGCTTTGTGCTCTATTTGTGTGTGTGTGTGTATGTGGTAAATTAAATGCATACCTGTACGGATGCCCTGCTCGACTCTACTATTTCAGGTCCCTCCTTCTATCAGGACTCTTTCTTTTTTTTTAATTTAAAAGAAAACAGTCTTCGACACTGTGTGGTTGAAAACTCTTAGCTGGCGTACAGTGAAATTTCGTTCTCTCTCCTACTTGTGGGGCACTTTTCATTGCAATATCAGTACTGGAGAATAGTAGCTCCTGTTAAAGAATGTCAGATCTCTGTTTGACTTTGCAGATAGAATGGTCCTAAACCAAGAAGGAAAGTCTAATTATCCAGGGTCCTAAAATAAGCCTGTAATTATCTTACATTAATATGACATCCATATTAACAACTCATCTAAAGGTGCAAAATACTTTCGAAAATCAAGAAAAGAATGAAACCATTGTTTTTCGAAGAACAAAGCGTGTGTACCTTAATTTTGTTTTTTAAGCAACAAATAATTCCAGCCTGGGAAGGACTGAATTAACACAACATGGAACTTGAACCTATTTTATTTTAACTTTTTATGGTGGCTTACTATTGCAGAAAGCACTGATTCCAGTCAGGATCCCATGCTATTAAAATATCACAACAGTAATTATCAGGGCGAGCTTTGCGTGAGGACTTGTTTTCCATTATTGCCTGGAACAGGATAAGGGTATCTACATTCAGTATTATCGGTACTGTTTGGTATCATTTGAACTGAAGGGTGGATCACCTTTGAGTCAAGCAAAACCCAACATAATGACACAAATGGCAGTCACTACTTGACAGACAAGGCTCCAACGCCCAACCAGTCTGCCGTCAGCGTTGACAAAGAGTAATAAAGAAAATAGGACGTTGAGCTTGGACACGGATGTTGGTGAAGCCGCAGAAAGTGTACATACTTACATAGTCGTGACCGTATGGGGAAACAGAGCTGTGCTTTGGGTTTGACTTATGGTATTAGCAAATCTCCCTTGACAGCAAGACTGAAATCAATACAGGTTTTTAGGCAGATGAAGGAGAGTCATTTGTGTTACAGAGTGGTGGTGCACTCAATCATTATTCCCTTGCTGTGCTAGCTGAACGCAGCCTGTATGAATGTTGGAGGCAGCACAAGGACAAATCATACCCTTAAATAGACTACGTGAAGTCACTTAACACCCACTCACTTCCCTCCCGCCACCCCTGCTCTGTCTGTCTTCAACAGAAAAAGCCTGTGTTGACTATCTCCCTCTCGGTTCATAGTTGTCTTTTGCTTTTTAAACAGGCACCTCATACCTGTCACAGTGCAGGAACAGGCGCATTTCATAAATGGCTCCTTTTGACAACTGATCTGTAAATACAGCCGGATCTGCAACTTCCCTCTTTCTCTCACCCTCAATTTCTCCCTTCTCGTCTTTGCCTCCTCCTCTGCTAGCTCCTGCCAGACACACACACACACACACACACAGGCCTCACACAACAGAGTCTCCTGGGTACCCCACCCCACAAACTCATGCATACACACACACACACACACACACACACACACACACCACAACCATACACACACACACAGCTCATCCCACAGCCCCTCCCAACTTCCCCAACTCATTCCCCTGCCTCTATAAAACACAAATATGCCATAACTCAGGCAGTTGCTGCCACTAGCCTCCATCTTGCCCTGTACGGGGAGGAGGCCTCTCAGAGGTCTAACAAATGGTTTCCAGTTCCTGCCCCTGAAGGCAATTTTGTGTATTAAACCTGAATCTACACTCTGGCTGAAAGCTTTTCTGGTGTTCGGTGTCCTTGGGACAGGCAGATCCCTTCTGCAGCTGATATTTATAAACATACTACAGCCACAAACACCCTCCACCATCCTCCCTCCCTCCCTCCCTCTATCCTCCATCTCCCAGCATACTCTCTCTGCTCTCCTCTCTCCTCTCCCGGCTTTAGCCACCCCCTCCCCAATCTGTTTTCAAAGCGTGTCTGTCCTTTATTAAATTGTTTTTCTTTTCCACATTATCAGATTGCCATGGAGACCTCATCTCTCGGATTATTTGAATTTCATTATATCTATTGATTTGGGAGCATTTCATACACTTTTTATTGTTTTTCTATCAATTTTGAAGCAGACCATCTAATTTGCGTCCAGCGTGATTCGTTCGTCCCTCAATGAGGTCGGCAGCTGCGTGAAACAAATCAATGGAAAACATCATGACTTCAGTACAATCAACGGGATATGGGTGACATTCCGTGGTTGCTGAAACGAAAGTCATCAAAAATATATACTTTTTTCCTAAGCCTCTGCGTGTGGCTGGGGTGCAGTGGGAGGTTACATATGTGTCTGGGCAGATATATTACTATGTTCAGCAGATAATATACTATGGTAAATTTCCATATGATAACAGCCCTCCCTGCCTGACCAAAACAAAAAATGCTTACTGTATCTAAAATAATTTATGCAATTTTAGCATTTCTATATAAATTTTTTAATAAGCTGCTTGGAGCAAAGTGGCGTGTAAAACACAGCTGTCAATGTTCAGCCAGCGATTAATTAAGCTTTTGCTGACATGATAAAATGTGCTAAACAATTACAAATATGAAAAACCAGCTTCATGGGCTTCATTTATTCCTGGGCGTGTATTGAAAAAAAAAAAAGTCTTACAAAAGCCAGACAGGAAATGGTCGGTCCTAACTGGAGCGGACTTGCACCCTCTCCACAAAGACATAAAAGTTTTCATTGCTGATACGCATGATCAAAGGCAATTTAGCAAACACAGTGTGAAAGAAAAGCATCAAGCATATTGCAAGTGTTCCTATATTGGTGGACCTTGCATAACATTTTCAATTTTTATTATTTCATTTTTGTGGGGGCAGATGTGGAGGTGATGGATGTTTTCTTCCTCCCCTGCCCAGTGTCACCCCTGTTAAAGCCAAGGGAGATAGCCTCACCTGACGGGCGTGTGCTTTCTGGCCCAACTAAGCAAATACATGTTAACAGACAATAGGGGGCCTTGCAGTGGGACAAATGTGTACACACCTTCAGCTGCACAGTGATATACAGCACGACTTTTAGACTCATTCTGTGAAAACTGAGCCTAAATGACAGTGGATCTGATCATTTAGCATCTAGCACAGTAGCACACACACACACACACACACACAGCCAAACACACGTTATGTACAGGAGTACGTATGGGGGTGGAGCAGGCAGGAGCCATTGGAGGCTAATCTTGTTTCAAAGCATCCTCTCTTCATGCCCGACAATGCCTGTACGCTCTACGAAAAACTACCTTGGTACTGCTGCTGAGCCCTCATGTTTACAACACATCATGACAAAGCAGTCTTTTCCTCAATATTCTCCTGCTCAGGCCTCTGAAATGAAACATAGTCAGCTTTTATGTTTATTTGTGTGGTAGTTGTCAGAGGAATATACATTTCCCTGGGCACCAGTTCTCTAACCCGAGAGAGAGAGTGAGAGAGAGAAAGAGAAACAAAGAGAGGAAGAGAGAAAAGAAAGAAAGGCTGAATGTTTGAGTCACGATTCTTCTCCTGAATTACCTAGCTGTCTCAGTTGTACAAAACATGAGCCCTCCCTCCCTCAGCCCGACAGAAACACGAGGCGACTGGATAAACCACTATTTTGTATGCAGTGACTAGATGATACAGCCAGACAGTAATTACAGTCTTCCTCTCGCCTAAACAAAACTGTACTACAGGCTCTTTCTTTGACCTTGCCGAACTGCAGTATACGTGCTACAAAACTGGGTGTGTGACATTTGTCGATACCTCCCAACTGGATAAATAAATATTAGGCCCTGTGACAACAGTGGCAACTCTCTGCCGCTTTCAGCGATGTGTTAATAATCTGTGGCTGAAAGAGGGACTTGTTGTCGTTGATGTTATCATGTGCAGTGAAGCGTTGCTGGGGCCGGCACATGAGCCAAAGTTTGGTGATTTTTTTTGCTGCCTTGCAGTTTGTGCTTTCCTCTCCTCGATGTAACAAAATACTTTGGTTGTGTCCCAAACTAAACATTCCCACTGGCTAGTAGCTACTGGGTGCAACAACCGCCACCCGCGGGCTAAACCCGGTCGGCGCCTGTTGAGATCCCAAGCCTGATGTGCAGCTAAATTAAACCGGCAATGAGTTAATTTGTTTAAGCCTGGTGTCAACATATTGACATTTCAGAAATAGGGATCACTCGCACCCATCGTTGGTGATGAAAGCAGTGACGCCATGACTCTTTTTCTCCATACTGACTCATCCGGTCAGGCCGTGCTCCAAACGCGGTGCAGTAAACCATGCTGTCAATGTCCGAGCTCTAAAAAGCACAATTACAGAGGACCTCGACTGAATAATTTAAAGAGCATAATTATTGACCTCTATCCGAATTCCTCTGAAAGGTACATTGAGATATAGAGAGCTGGAGGGGAAGTGGAACTGAGGGGAAGAGAGGGAGTGTGTCTCCCCAGGCCTCCCTAATGCACTCTCCTGCTGTACTCTAACTTCCTGTGGACCCCTAATATGCCCGCTGCTCGCTGGCCTGATGAAGACTACAGTTAATGAGGCCCCTGTTTCTGAAATGAAGTATCTCTGAAACCATCAACATGCATTACTATCAAGCCACCACCCCCGACCCAAACCACACGTATATACACAAACGCACACCGCTGCCAACATTGTCCCAAACCAGAATACACACATATACATAAACCACCAATCCTTCTCCACCACCTCCCCACCTTTTAGCGCCACCATGGCTTCTGGTAGGCTGGACCAGATGGGGGGAAGGGTGTAAGTGGGGAGACTGCTCAACAGAGTTGTTGTTTTTTTGGAGGTGGGGAGGGGTGTTTGAGGGTTAACTGTCCCTCAGGGGGCTATCAGTGAACTGGGCAGCCGTCACTGCTGGTGTCCCTGGTTCTCAATTGACAACCAGGCTCTGACAGATTAGCAGCTAGTCAAGAGGAATCCATCGCCCCGGACACGTTTAATCACTTTTCACAAATTTGGCTGTATGTATGTGACTGTGAGCTGGATTTGAAAAAAGCATCTCAAGAGTGTGTATGCATGTGTCTGTGTATGTGTGTGTCTGTGTGTGTGTGTGTGTGTGTGTGTGTGTGTGTGTGTGTGTGTGTGTGTGTGTGCATTGGGGGGTCGTTGTGTGCTGGCAGCAGGCTTGGGGGAGGATACAGCGGGATGAGGCCTTTTTAATTAAAGGAAAATATTTGTGTTTGCATACTATCGCGGTTGGAACCTGGGACAATTCCGAGAATTCTGGTTGTTTAATGTCTCGCTCTTTAAAGCAATTTGGGGCATTTCAGATCTTCTTTGCATACATGCATTTTTAAAATTTCAATTAGCCTATACATTTTTTAAGTAAGTTTTGGGAGTTTATCACAATCAGCACCCTACAGAAAAAGAAAAGTTGTTGCTTTTTCCTGAGATAAATGGCCAGAAATTCCTTAAGGATTGGCTTATTTCTCAACAGAACTGTGCCACTGTCTCTGCTGTATTTCAACCAGGAAGGATAGAGGGCACTGAAATAATTAGGCAACTTCTGCAACATCCTGAATGCCAAGGACAGGTGGATTAAAGTATTAAAACAATCGCATTTCAGTCTTGAAATAGTCCTGTGCACGACTCAGCACCATGCGCATCCGTTCAAGTTCAGCTGCCAGCTCCATAACGCCACACGAGAGGGATAGAAAAAACCCCCCAATCCCATTAGCTACGTACATGCATCTCAGCAGACCTGCTGGAAACGTGAGCAAATCTCAGTGATGATTATCCCCCAAAGCTCTCAAATGATAATACATAATCGAACTGTACAGAGGATTTCTCTGAAATCACACAGCCAGCAAGCACTCATTTGGGTTTCCCCATTTGCGTTAGAATCCGGTGCTTTCCAAATGAAACAGAAGAGACTGCTGCAATCAGTCGCCTCTGCACCCGAGGAGACATTTAACTGCTGTCCTCCAATTAGAGGCCCGAGAACGGAGCTCCGTACATTAGGAGAAGGAAATTATTTAAGACAAAGGTTAAGACATGAGTTCACATTTGATTCTATTTACAGTGCAAAATTAATAAGAAAGCAAAGTGCTTCGTAGTGCTGGTTCACTCAAACATTTGGGAGCGTGATCTTCAATTTAATCAGGGGTGTTAAACACAGCCCTGCGCTTTCATAATCAAAGACTATAGGAATAAAAGGGTATTGACGACATTAAAAAATGCTTGTTCTTCTGCAAAATTTGTAAAATGTCAGCTATAATATTACCGTTAAAAAATTAAACTACAATCACTTTTTCCTAATGTTTTAAAAGAAGGATTCAGGGTACTTGTTATATTATTTTTTTTAAACTCCACTGGTGTGATAATTACTATCACAGGGATTTTATCTTATCAGAAACTGAACCACTTTTTTTTTGGTATATCAGAGTTATTTCATCAGCATCAATTAGCTGTCTCTCTTAAATGAAGCACCCACTTAGACAGATGTCTGAGAGGACAACCCAAAAAAACAGCGAGAAATATACCTAAACCTGTGAAAAAAAGTTCTGTTCCTAGAAAATAAATCATGTAGTCCAGTGCTTTTATTTTTATTTTCTATGTGTATATATAGTATGCAGGTTACACAAGCCATGAAAAGACCATCTTTCCTTACAATTGACAATAATTAAGGTGAGCTCCTCGATGAAATCTAAGCCTCTTAGCCGACCTCCTGCCATCTGTGGCTCCTATATTAGTGCTCGGGGAGGTTCACTCTTTCGCCATCTGAAAGGAACAGCGACGAAATAAGTGCCATCTATACTACGAGTCAGAGTACCACGGTCAACCTGCTTTCACAGTCGTGTCATGGAGGTGGAATGAACCGTCGGTGACAGAAAACAAACAGGAAGCTGAAAGAGGAGAGAGGAGTGAGAAAGAGAGAGAGAGAGAAAGAGAGAGAGAGAGAGAGAAACCTGTGCCCTTCAGTCTCCCCGAGTAAAGACACTCTTAACCAGGTCTGACAGCTGACAGCTCCTTGGCAATTGGGGTCAGTTAAAGGAAAAGTAGCTCAAGTTTTGTTGCGGCTTTGGCCTCAGAGATGTTCAGGAGCCACTGCCCACCGCAGCATCAAAGGGGATTATAGGGACAGGGCCATCTGTTGCCAGAATAAGCGTGAGCCCTTTTATGTCTCTGCCTGTATGTTTGTGTGCATATGTGTGTGTGTGTGTGTGTATGTTAGAGAAAGACAGTGAGAGAGAAAGACAGAGGATCCCTCATGTCTATGTACTTTTAACTCAAAGGGCAGCAGAGGTGAGGGGTGCAGCCAACACTGGGGTCAGACAACTGGTTTTAATCTGGCCTGGGGGCACTAAAGGTTAAAATCGGGGCAAACAGGGCATCACTCTCGCATGGTGGAGTCTCTTAAAGGTTAGGCATGCCATTCAAGTATGACACTAAAGTATTATGAGTCTATATAGTCAGTGCCAATGTTACTATTCAGGGCAGGTTCTACACAAAACAGACTTAAAACACAGGGACTGTATCGATGTTCAGCGCTGGGTTTAATGAAAACAGGATCCTACTCTAATAGTGAATAGTCTGTCTTTTGTCATCAAGGCAAAGCACAGAACTTGTTTTTGTTGTGGGTTTATTTGAACACAGTGCCAACCTTGTTCCCCCTTCACCTCTCTAATTTGTTTTGGGTCCTGTTCAGTGGCCTCCACCTGGGAATGTTTTCTCCTCAATAGTCTGCTACCTTTTAGCTGAGCCGCCCAGTGCTTGACCTACTGCAGACACTTATTTTCCAGCACTCTAATTGTGGTTTAATCATATCAGCCTGTCATAAGACCCCACTTTTTCAAGGGGAACGTTTGCATATGTTGTAAACTAATTTCTATAAGCTCAGTGGCTGTGAAAGCAGGCTCTGTCTCTCTCCTTTACTTTCACCATTGTGGGCACAGTTAAGCACGAGAGAGTAAGAGACACACACACACGCTCGTACAGCAAAGTCTACTGTATCTCACCTTAACAGACAAAAACACACACATAGGCAGACGCCATACCTGATATTCTCGATTCAGGTGGTTTTATCACATTTGTTAACAGTGTGTGGTGACACGTAACGTGTTAGAATAGGGACAGTGACAAGAGTGATCCAGAGTGCATGTACTCGTGCGAGCCAAAGCGAAGGTGACAGTGAATGTATGTGTGTGTTATAAAGGAAATTAGAGTTAATAATGTATCACTCTTCAAATGTTACATTCATTTGTTCACACTTAGATAAAGCTACCTCAAAATAGGTTGTGCCGGGTTTGCCTGGCAGACTACACTACATTTACATTATCGCACTTATACATCGAGGAGCCATGTTCCGCTTGAGTGGTGGCAGCAGAGTGGAGGGCGGTGGCGGTGGTGGGGGAATCATGTTTTTCGGGCCCAAGGAATGCCAGTCCTCAGGAGATCTCCCCCTCTAATTACAGAGCTGGGGAAAGAAAGCTCTTTGTTCCACCTTTTATTACATTAATTGATAAAACAGAGCTCGGGTGGAGCCGTCTTATGGGTGGGAGGAGGAGGGGTTGGGGCTGGGGGTGAATTGAGGGGGATCCTTTGGGCAGATGAAGGTGGGTGAGAGGCTTTCGGAGTTGAGGTCCTATTTTCAGAGGACTCCTAATCACGTTAGGGGCCCCCCTATCCTGGTGCAGCCCTGGCGCTCCGCTTTCCCAGAGGCCCCGGTGGCTGCAGAAAAATTGAGGAGGGGAGTGGTGGCAGCAGGGGCAGACGATGGTGTGGTGGGTGAGAGTCCCGGCAGCGTTGTCTGGGCCTAGGCCTTAATTAACTGTCTCTTCAGGGGGTACTGAGGGCCACACTGAGACCCTATGTCACCACCAGCAAGCACTGAGACGCTTTAAGAGGAAGTGGCATCTCACCCACTGTGGAGTCGTGGGAAACCCCATGGACCTCTAATATGGACCCCATACAGCGCAAAGCCATATAGATGTCGCAGGACATTAGCAGGGCTATTTTATGACTGGTTATTAGTTTAGCACAAATTGCACAAGTGGTTGATATTTTCAACATCATCACAGCCATCCAATTATGAGCTGAAAATGAAACACACTAAAGAGAGACAGTTAATTGGCCCTAGGCCCAGACAACGCTGGGACTCTCACCCACCACCATCGTCTGCCTGCTGCCTCCCTCCCTCAATTTTCTGCATACCGGGGCCTCTGGGAAAGCGGAGCGCCAGGGCTGCGCCAGGATAGGGGGGCCCCTAACGGGATTAGGAGTCCTCTGAAATAGGACCCTCAACTCCAGCCTCTCTTACCTTCATCTTAAAGGGTCCTCAATTCACCCCAGCCCCAACCCTCCTCCTCCCACCCCATAAGACTGGCTCACCCCGAGCTCTGTTTTATCAGTGGTATAATAAAAGGTGGACAAAGGCTTTCTTTCCCCCAGCTCTATATGATTAGAGGAGATCTCCACGGACTGGCATTCATGAGCCCCGAAAAACATAATTCCCCCACCACCGCCACCGCCCTCCACTCTGCCGCCACCACTCAAGCGGAACATGGCTCCTCGATGTATAAGGGTGATAATGTAAATGTAGTGTAGTCTGCCAGGCAAACCCGGCACAACCTATTTTGCGGTAGCTTTATCTAAGTGTGAACAAATGAATGTAACATTTGGAAGAGTGATACATTATTAACTCTAATTGTTTCCTTTATAACACACACATACATTCACTGTCACCTTCGCTTTGGCTCGCACGAGTACATGCACTCTGGATCACTCTTGTCACTGTCCCTATTCTAACACGTTACGTGTCTTACTGTTAACAAACAGTAAAACCACCTGAATCGAGAATATCAGGTATGGCGTCTGCCTATGTGTGTTTTTGTCTGTTAAGGTGAGATACAGTAGACTTTGCTGTACGAGCGTGTGTGTGTGTGTGTCTCTTACTCTCTCTCTCGTGCTTAACTGTGTCTACACGGGTGTGAAAGTAAAGGAGAGAGACAGAGCGTCCGTTTTCACAGCCACTGGAGCTTTCGATAGGAATTAGTTTTACAACATATGCAAATGTTCCCCCTTGAAAAAAAAGGGGGTCTTTAAGTGACAGGCTGATATGTGATTAAACGACAATTAGAGTGCTGAAAATAAGTGTCGGCAGTAGGTCAAGCACTGGGCGGCTCAGCTAAAAGGTAGCAGACTATTGAGGAGAAAACATTCGCAGGCGGAGGCCACGAACAGGACCCAAAACAAATTAGAGAGGTGAAGGGGAACAAGGTTGGCTGTGTTAATAAACCCACAGCAAAACAAGTTCTGTGCTTTGCCTTGATGACAAAAGACTATTCACTAATGAGTAGGATCCTGTTTCATTAAACCCAGCGCTGAACATCGATACAGTCCCTGTGTTTTAAGTCTGTTTTGTAGAACCTGCCTGAATAGTAACATTGGCACTGACTATATAGACTCATAATACTTTAGTGTCTCATACTTGAATGGCATACCCTAACCTTTAGAGACTCCACCATGCGAGTGATGCCTATTTGCCCCGATTTTTAACCTTTAGTGCCCCAGGCCAGTTAAAACCAAATTGTCTGACCCCAGTGTTGTTTCCCTCACCTCCTGCTGCCCTTTAGGTTAAAGTACATAGACATGGGGATCCTCTGTCTTTCTCTCACTATCTTTCTCCTTATACACACACACACACACACATATGCACACAAACATGAGCAGAGACATAAAAGGGCTCACGCTTATTCTGGCAACAGATGGCCCCTGTCCTATAATCCCCTTTGATGCTGCGGTGGGCAGTGGCTCCTGAACATCTCTGAGGCCAAAGCCACAAAACTTGACTACTTTCCTTTAACGGCCCCAATTGCCAAGGAGCTGTCAGCTGTCAGACCTGGTTAAAGTGTCTTCTCAGAACTGAAGGCTGGGTTTCTCTCTCTCTCTCTCTCTTTCTCTCTCTCTCTCTTTCTCCTCCTCTCTCACTCTTTCAGCTTCCTGTTTGTTTTCTGTCACCGACAGTTCCACCTCCATGACACGACTGTGAAAGTAGGTTGACAATGGTACTCTGACTCGTAGTATAGATGGCACTTATTTCGTCGCTGTTCGCTTTCAGATGGCGAAGAGTGAACCTCCCCGAGCACTAATATGGGGCCACAGATGGCGGGAGATCATTCAAACAGATTCATCGAGCTCACCGTAATGTGTCAGTGTAAGGAAAAGATCAGTCCTTTCGTAACATGTATTTCATATATACACATGAAAAACATAAAAATAAAGCATGGACATCGTTGTTCTGGGAACAAACTTTGCAAGGTTTAAATGTGACCTACTCGCTGTTTTTTGGTTGTCTCAGACGTCTGATCTGAGAATGGTGCTGTTGAAGGTTCAGCTGAATGATGCGATGGTAACTGATATACCAGGTGGTTCCGGACTACGATGAATAGTCTGTGATGGTGTCACCGGTGGAGTTTAAAATAATATGAAGTGATCATATTTTTAAAACGTTGGGAAAAGTGGTGTGGTTGGTACAGCAGCTATGGCTGGGCATTTACAGAATTTCTGAGTGGCATTTCAGCGTCGTCAGCCATTCTATGGTCTTTGATTGCTCGGCGCAGGGGCGCACCCACGATTAAGTGGTCACGCTCACAAATGTTTGGTCGCCAGCACCTGGCTGCTGCTGCGTGGTTGCGCTGTAAATAAGTCAAGTAATGAACTCATCAATGTCAGGCTCATCTGTGCGGGCTCTGCAGGCCTCTAGTGGAGGACAGCGCGGTCATGTCTCCTCGAAATACTGAAATGATGCAACAGTCTCTGTTCATTGAGCGCCAGTTCGAGAGAGCAAATGATGCTGCTGACAATGTGTTCAGAATCCTCTGTGCAGACCGATATGTAATTGTGGGCGAGGCTGAGATCATCACTGGTTGGCGTTCGGCGGGTCTGCCCCGGATACGTGTGCGCTGACGGGGGTTTCGCCACTGGGTGTTGACGTTGTGGGCTGGCTGGGCGGACGGTGCGCGTGGTGCTGAGGTCGACAGGACATTTCCGCTGAGAATGCGTTGTTCTGCTGATCCGCCTGTCGCCCGGCGTTCGGGGCGTTGCAGAGACCAATTCTGGTGTACCATCGCTTCGCGGTTGAGCTGCGGCGGAGACGGTGTTCAGTTGATGAAGCCAGTCGCCAGGGCCTCTGACCGTTATCGGGGCGCGGCAACTCGCGGCAGGGTGCGGTGTAGATGAGCTCAGTAGCAAAAATGAACAATTAATTTAAAATGCGTGTGTCTGAAGATCTGAGAATGCCCAAACGGACGTTAAACAACCAAATTCTCGGAATATCCCCGGGACTAACCACCATAATGTAAAACACAAATATTTTCAACACAATTAAAGGCCTCATCCGCTATATCCCTCCCAAACTGCTACCAGCACACACACACACACACACATACACAGACACACACATACACAGACACATGCATACACACTCTTGAGATGCTTTTTTCAAATCCAGCTCACAGTCACATACATACAGTCAAATTTGTGAAAAGTGATTAAACGTGTCCGGGCGATGGTTCCTCGACTAGCTGTAATCTGTCAGGGGGCCTGGTTGTCGGTGGGAACCAGGGACACCAGCAGTGACGCTGCCCGGTTCACTGACCAGCCTGACGGTCAACCCTCAAACACCCTCCCACGCCTCCAAAAAAAAACAACAACTCTGTTAACGATCTGCCACCCTTCCCCCATCTGTTGGCCTAAGCAGCAGTGGCATAAAGTGAGGAGAAGGCAGTGATGGCCAGTGATTTATGTGTGTATTCTGATTTGGGGCTGTCAGTAACGGCGATATTCATTATATATATACGTGATTGAAACAGCGATAATGCATGTTGATAGTTTCAGGCCTCTTTAACAACCATAACGAT